>JABSNV010000939.1:0-140000 GCA_024085815.1 Flaveria linearis
CAAAACGCTCGTCTCTAAGATGTGTTCTGTTGGGAATTTGTCGAATTGGTATCGTTGAAACTGAGGGTTATATTTGGATAGCTGCTGTGGATCGTTTAACGGTTGTTGCAGTTGTTTGTGAGGCTTTCATATTGAAGCTTTCTTTTCTTTTTCCTTTTTTTCTTTTTTTGGACACGAGAGGGATATTCCATTTGATATATCTAATAAAGATGAGGGAGGTTAAAGTTGATGTTAAAAAACATGTCAGGTGGATTGATATAGATATAGGAGAGGAAAACTATACAAGTGCTAGACATTCAGTCATTGACATTGGTGAAGCCATCAGGCCTAACCACAATTCAGTGAGTTGTTTGGTCGTGACCGACAGGGAGGGGACAGGGAGGGAACGATGTTCCTGATCAGGGCCAACGAGGCCGTTTCTCCTGAAATTACATTTCTGTGTAGCCTTATAAAGTTATAACTTCAAGGACGAGTCTATCCTCCAAAAAAATTAACTTGAAAATACAAAGTTAAAGATAGAAGTGCACCAATTATACATAAAAAGGTGTTTTGGCCATAGAACATACAAATACCTACCCACACCTCAAGAAGGTGATGCTAAATTGCTAAGGTACAAATGACACTTACTAACTAACAATGATGATGCCTCCATGCTATAAAGTCCCGAATATATCTACATAAACTTGAAACATTAACACATAGTCTAGCTAATTAACATAGCACACTACCCATAAATACTAAATTACCTTCTCACATCAACTCCTCATGAAGTAAAAACATACATGATAAGATGAGGTGACACTAATAAGTTAATTTAAATCAATTGCGGAACCACCTTTAGTTGACTTGTGATGGTACCAGGCTTTCGCTCCATTTGGACCCTCGATTCCAAAGCATGCCACTACGCAATCTCGACTATCAAACAAAAATTTAATCGTTTAAGCATATATCATGTCAGTAAAAAGAGAGTAATTTATCTACGTTCCAACCCAACTAGTATACTTTTTTCATCACAGCCACCCAAGTATGTATCTATGTTTATACTAATTCTAACCAAAAGCATACGCGGATACTACAAATGACAAAAAAAACTTGCTAGTTTTGTACAACGAATCGCTGCTCAAGTATAAGCTCGAGCAATGGAATTTTCTTTTAAAAGAAATTTAAGGGCAATTTCATCATTTAGAATTAATTTTAGAATTTGGGGTGAACAAAACTGGATAGATATTGAGGTGATATGTAAAGTAGTATCAACACATTGCCACATTGGTAGCCTAAACAAACAAAAAAAAAAATCGATACACTTTATTGAGGTGATAGTAAGGTCATTCATGTATCGTATTCTGATGGCTTATTCACTAAATACACTTTATACAAAAACACACCTTTGCAGATTCAAAGTAACATTCACTTACATGAAAAATGTTTATTCTTGATTTACATACATCAAACACACTTTATATTTCAATTACATTCCAAGAAAACGATAATAAATTTATTTTGTTATAAATCTTAGCTTACTTCTTCCACATTCTTATTACATGTCATAACTCGTAGCACTTGGTCTTGGTTCAAAGTCTTTGTCGAAAGGCCCCTTCCCATTCATGCTTGCATCGTAATTGTAGCCCATAACACTTGGTCTCGAGTCAGAGTCTATATTATAAGTTTTCTTACCATCTAGACCTGTTACATAACTTGTAGCACTTGGTCTTGGTTCAAAGTCTGCATTGAAAGCTTTCTTACCATCTAGACTTGTTACATAAATGGTAGCACTTGGTCTCGGTTCAAAGTCTGTATCAAAAGCTTTCTTACCATTTAAACCGGTTACATAACTGGTAGCACTTGGTCTTGGTTCAAAGTTTGCATCGAAAGCGTTCTTACCATCAAGACCTGTTACATAACTTGTAGCACTTGGTCTTGGTTCAAACTCTACAACAAAAGAATTCTTCCATCTACACCTGTTACATAACTTGTAGCACTTGGTCTAGGTTCAAAGTCTGCAACAAAAGCTTTCTTACCATCTAGACCTGTTACAAACTTGTAGCACTTGGTCTTGGTTCAAAGTTTGTACTAAAAGCTTTTTTACCATCTAGACCGGTTACACAACTGTTAGCACTTGGTTTTGGATGAAAGTCTGCATTGAAAGATTTCTTACCATCTAGAGCTGTTACTAACCTGTAGCACTTGGTCTCAGTTCAAAGTTTGCATCGAAAGCTTTCTTACCATCTAGACCTGTTACGTAACTTGTAGCGCTTGGTCTCGGTTCAAAGTCTGCATCGAAAGCTTTCCTACCATCTAGACCTGTTACATAACTTGTAGCACTTGGTCTCGGTTCAAAGTCTGCACTGAAAGCTTTTTACCATCTAGACCAGTTACGTAACCGATAGCACTTGGTCTTAGGTGAAAGTCTGCATTGAAAACTTTCTTACCATCTAGACCGGTTACATAACTGGTAGCACTTGGTCTTGGCTCAAAGTCTGTATCAAAAGCTTTCTTACCATCTAGACTTGTTACATAACTGGTAGCACTTGGTCTTGGTTCAAAGTCTTCATTAAAAACTTTTTTACCATCTAGACCAGTTATATAACTGGTAGCACTTGGTCTTGGTTGAAAGTCTGCATTGAGAACTTTATTACCAATTTTACCGGTTATATAACGGGTAGCACTTGGTCTCGGTTGAAAACTATTATCAAAAGCTTTCTTACCATCTAGACCTGTTACGTAACTTGTAGCGCTTGGTCTCGGTTCAAAGTCTGCATCGAAAGCTTTCCTACCATCTAGACCTGTTACATAACTTGTAGCACTTGGTCTCGGTTCAAAGTCTGCACTGAAAGCTTTTTTACCATCTAGACCAGTTACGTAACCGATAGCACTTGGTCTTAGGTGAAAGTCTGCATTGAAAACTTTCTTACCATCTAGACCGGTTACATAACTGGTAGCACTTGGTCTTGGCTCAAAGTCTGTATCAAAAGCTTTCTTACCATCTAGACTTTTACATAACTGGTAGCACTTGGTCTTGGTTCAAAGTCTTCATTAAAAACTTTTTTACCATCTAGACCAGTTATATAACTGGTAGCACTTGGTCTTGGTTGAAAGTCTGCATTGAGAACTTTATTACCAATTTTACCGGTTATATAACGGGTAGCACTTGGTCTCGGTTGAAAACTATTATCAAAAGCTTTCTTACCATCTAGAGTACCGGATATGTAAGTTGTAGCACTTGGTCTAGGTTCAAGGTGTTTATCAAAATTTGTCTTGTCTTTGTTTGTTGTATCTGCCAACGTGTGACAATGAGCTTATTGGAGGTAGAGGTGTCATAATAGCAGTCCTTTGAGCAAGTGAGTTTTGCCAGTATCCCCTGAATCTGGCCTAGCTTCTATGAAGAAAACGGTCTACGCAAACAATGTATGAAAATACATGATTAGAAAAATAATAAATTCTAATTATGTAATATAATATACTTAATTTCTGTAGACAAGTATGACATAAATGTATTATCAAAGAATTTCCAAGGCAAATTAAATCATAAATAAGGTGATATATGTAATATATTACATTAAATAGTTTAAATTAAAAGAATTTCTACCATGGTGAGTGAAAAGAGAGCTAGGAAAGAAAGCGAAGACTCCATCGTTTGAGTAGTAGTTTGTATGATGCTTATGGTATATGAATGCAATGGAATGTCTTTGCTTCTATTTATAGCAAGATCCATGATACTTTTTTATTTTTTATTTACATTATATATTATTGAAAAATAGCAAATCTAACCCATGGATTATGTTACACTAGTAAACCTAAAAATAGTCACGCAACTTTCAAATTGATTTTAATTGAAGATGAATCATGATAAAGATGGCGTATAACTTGTACAAGAAACTAAAATATAGTTTTCATTTGTAGTATTCCTACATGTTTATGTATTTAAAAAATAATTTATATTTGAGAATGTTTTTTCATTTTTAGATCCTCTTTATGTTTTTGAGAGCTTTTTTGCTTTGTTTTAGTGTTGTTACTGAACCGACACATTTGATACTCATTAGAAGCTAAATAATTATATGGCCTTGTGACGTTTAGATAGGTTGTTTAATTATCATGTTTTAATATTTACCAAATAAGTCGTTATTGATACCGTAGTAACTATTAATTTGTAGATAACTAGTATAGTATCCCGTGTAATACACGGTTTGATTAAATAATATACGAATAATTTGTAATAAAAATTTAAAAATTATAAATGATATTTGTAAATAGGATATCATTGAGTTAGAAATAAATAAGTAGTTCAAGTAAAAACACAATAATATCATTTTAGATTTTCATTTTATAAGATTGTGTTTTTAATTGTTTTCTTAAATATTCTAGTCCTTTTTTTAATTTTATTTTGAAAAAATAATTATCTTATGAAACTTTGAAAAAATGATATTAAAATACTTCGTATTTTAAAAAAATTTTTGTGTCATATATTTTTAAAGTGTATTTTTCATTATAATATCAAGTTTTTAAAATTTTACAATATCTATTTAAATAATATAATTACTATATATACTATAAAAATTTATTAGGATATAGAGACGGAAAAATAAAAATGAGAATATCTATTATGTTGACAGTAACATCTCAAAACTTTATTTATAGATTACATTATGAATAACTATAAATATAGAGGCTAATGATTCTAACCTTTCTTTAGACCAACCGTCCCGTTTTCTCCATTGACACATCAGAGCTATATCAGTTTTTCCCATTTATCTATTTTTTTTTAGTTTTTATCCGTTTATATGGTGTCATCCTAATTTTTCTCGTGTTCTTATATTTTCAATTTATTTTTTTTTGTATATACATTCATACTTTTAATGCATATTTAGAAAAAGTTATAGTTATAAAAGTAATGTTTTTGTTATTATTTTTAAAGTACATGTCGGTAGGGGTGTTCAAATTCGGATATCCGAATTTTGTATATTCGAAAATTTTGGATAGTGGACTTCACTATCCGAATCCGAATCCAAAATTTCGGATTCAGATTCGGATATCCGTTCGGATATCCAAATTAACAAATGGTTTGTATTATTTAATAAATTTATACAAATATTTATAATTTTTATTGAAATATTTTCAGATATCCGAAGTTTTTATTAAAATATCTAAAATATTTGAAAAGATCCTAAATATTTAACTAATATTTAATATTTTTAATTTTTTCTAAAAATATTTTGGATATTTCGGATATCCGAAATATTCAAAAATTCTCAAAATCACTATCCGAATTCGAATCCGAAATTTCGGATATCCGAAGTTCGGATATCCGAATTTTCGGATATCCGAATTTCAGAATTTTGGATATTTCGGATTTGGTTTCAGATTCGGATATTTTTAGACACCCTACATGTCGGAGGTAATTCAAATCCAAAAAAGACCATTTTTAAATGTTGATTTCTAATAATATTGATACACTTTTGAGCCATAGTAAATTTATTAAATTATATAATATAGTGGGCGTGATGCACGTTATTCAAGAGAAGTTGTAAAGTTGAAAGATTTAAACTAACAATTTATACGTTAGTATTAATCATCCAAAAAAATTTACGTGTAAAAAGCAGGTAAAAAATATAATAGGAAAAAAAATACTGTTAGAAATAAATTCTTAAAGCAAAGAAGAAAAATCGTAAATGAATAACTTATAACTTTTAAAGCTAGCTGTATTGTAAGGTTGTTAAAAGAAAATGAAATAAAACTTTATTAAAGTTCAAAAGATTTAACATATCTTGAAGGTTTAAGTGTGAAAAAAAAACGTATACGTAGTTAATTTGGGGACAAAATTCTTATGGTTAATTCTAAAACTTCCATATCACAAGTAAAATCTATATAATGTAATTTGAATTTGCATAATCGGCTCCGGCCAGTTCGAAAGTCACAAAATTATATTTTTAATTTCAATTCCGATTGAAAATCAAATTCTGAATTCAAATCAAATGCTCTAAATTTTCAAGTTCGTAAATCAAATTATTTGAGTTTAGATTTTACGAGTCCGATTTAAATATTATAACAATTAAATCCTAGTATACGTTGATGGACAATTAATTTAATTATTTGAGTGGCAAAGATGCAAGTAAACGATTTGTTTAACTAGAAAAAACATGTGTCAATTTTTATATTCATAATTTAACATGTTTATCAAATATTTGGTGAGCATAAAAAATTGATCAACGGTCTAATCCAATTGATACGTTACCTTTTTCTGAAGAGTATCCGTACAACAGTGGATGTAAAAATAAATTTGGCCCCAGCTAATCGGATGTCCTTTCAGGGTATATCTGGACGCCCTTTGACTTACGGGCCTCACGGGCCGTAAGGTTTTCGAAACTTAATTTTCACAACTACATTTACTCACGGGCGTGAAATAACAAACGGCCCGTACATGTTATCTCCCACGGCCCGTTAACAAGTGCCATAACGGCCCGTGAGTTCTCTCACGGGTCGTAGCAGTCCTTCTGAGAATTTACTTTCCTCGATTTGCGTGCACTTTTAAATTTTATAATTATGTGACGCGACGTATTATTCCTTGATTCGATTTAAGATTCTATATAAACCGTTATATATATTACTTGTTATATACGGTTAGTGAGAAACGAAACAGTTAAAATGTCTTCTCGTGAGGTAATAGAAGACGTCAAAATGAGTCCTCTTCAAACTCACGAGATATTATGGAAAGTATTCCTGATCCAATAGATAACCATAATTGGCAGAACGGGAGGAACTGGTCTCAGAATGTTATTCACTTTATACGTAACGGTGATTCCCAAACATGTAGAGTGTATTACATGGGTCATTCCGATATTCAGTTACAATTTTAGCGTGAATTACTCGGAAACGTGTCTTTAGGTACAGAGGTATGATTTAAAGTTTTTTTGTATATTTTATTTTATTTTAAAATTCTAACAATTAAAAAGTTTTTATTTTATAGCATGTTCGGGCGTGGACAAATAGACTCACAATATGGAGATACGAAGAAATACGTAGAACAGAAGAGTTGCCGGGTAGTGATCGTTGGACGATTATCCCATTTGAGTGGTTTAACTTATATACTCGGGGTCCGTTAATGGTAACGAATATGGCGACGGGAGTGACTGTCTATATCCCGCGTTATGGGAAGTTGATACGGTAATACTGTTTTCATGTTTTACAATAAAAATCATGAATTTATAACCGTGAATTAAATTGTTTTGTAGGTTTACGTACCAATGACTGATGACGAAGAAAATTGGTATCTTTTTAAGATTTCTATGGACTCACTACAAGTTCGTATATATTCTCCATACGAATGCCGACCAAATACGTGTGATGATTCATGGTGCATTCATCGTAATGCCCGAACGATTTTCGTACAATTCGAATCGTACTTTTTACATTTTGTGTCACGTATACAATATTGGCAGCACTCCGGAGAAGAACAAATCGAAGAACTGGTGGTATCGGGTGAAACCGTTTGGCCTCCTAACGCCGGTCATATTGGTCGAGATTCAGGAGTTGTAATTTGTATGTTATTGCGTAGGTTGGTTCAAAATAGATCTTTAGAGTGGCAAGAGGTTAACTTACAGGATGCTTGCTTTAGATTCCGAAGATTTATGGCAGACGAACTGTATTCTAGACGTGTAATGTAGAACAGTAATTAAATATTTTATTAAAATATAAACGTTTATTAGTACACTTTATTAAAAACAATAAACCGTTATTATGACACAAAAATAAAACATATAATTTTTAATCTTCTTGATCTTTATAAAAGATCCAAGCCGCAAAATGGTTAAAAGAAATTCCAAAATTCTCCCGATATCTTTCTTGTGTTCTTGTCATAATATCCGTATCATTCCATAACGTATTTCGATTGTTGTAAACGTCTTTGTAGAGCTGGTGAAATGTCGTGACCTTCCTTCTCAAGTCAAACCACTTGTTGCTAAGTTCACGAGTGGTGTGATATTCTTCACGTTCGAGAATTTGATGAAAACGAGTTGAAACCCGGTTCCAAAATATTGAATTTGGTGGGATAGTCCCTGAATTTTCGATACAAGATCTTACTAAAGTCACCTCCTCTTCATCCGCCCACGGATTTTGATCACTTGTAGCACTCATGGTTTGGATATTGAGTAAATTTGTGTGAATTGGTTGTGTGAAGCGGCTGAATTTATAGACTTAAAAAACTAATGAAACGGCCCGTGAGGGCCTTTACGGGCCGTTTCAGTTTCACCAAACGGGCCGTGAAGTCTAGACGGTTGATTTTTAAAAATTACAAACCTCACGGGCCGTGAGACAACTCACGGCCCGTTTTGTAAATAGGTAACGGGCCGTGTGGCACTTCACGGGCCGTGAGGCCTGGTGATATATACGACCTCACGGCCCATTTGTTCATTTACACCCCCTAAAACACACATACGATTTACTCACGGCCCATTTGTTAACGACCTCCGGATTTTCATCATTTTCATACCGCCGACTTCTTACTACGGTACGTATTTAAATTCGTATTTTATTTTTGTATATTTATCGTTTAAATATGTTAAAATTTAATTTGAAAATTTGAAAAATCTGAAAAAATTAAGGGTTACGGGCCGTGAACAGCCATCACGGGCCGTAAGCGTTTGAATTTTCAAAGGGTTACGGGCCATGACTTCCATTCACGGGCCGTAACCCTTTGAAAATTCAGTGGGTTACGGGCCGTGAGTCCCATTCACGGGCCGTAACCCTTTTTGGTGTTCTTGTGAATTTTAATTTTTTTTTGCAGATTATGCCGCCACGCAAACGTACACGTCCGGAGACTGAGCCCGAGGGTCAGGGTGACTTCCTCGACCCACACCCTGATCTTCGTTTCCGAGGGAGACACAACCACGACTTAGGCTGTGGAAGCTGATTGGACGTCCCCTGAAGGGGACACGCACCATCGACTGGGACGTGCTAGAGGAGGTTGGAGACATAGCACGTGCCCAGGACATTGTTGGGCTGGACGGAGAGACGCCGTGGAGGCGGATGTTTGATTTGAGATCGAGGAGGGGCTACAGGGAGCTGACGTTGCAGTTTTTGTCTACGTTTCTGTTCACTCCCACCACTGAGGATGAGGACCCCCGCGAGCACATAGCGGTTAGATTTAGGCTGGGGAGCGGTAGGTACGAGTTCACCCTCGCTTAGTGGGCGGTGACTATTGGGTTTTACACCCACGAGGAGACGCAGGATCCTCGTTTTTATTCTGACGAGGTCCAGTCGGAGGCGGCTTCTTTGGTCAGATGGTGGCCGACCATTTCCGACCAGCCATGGGAGGGCGCCATTAGGGCGACCTCCATTAGGGATCCTTTGCACCGGTATCTACACCGGTGCATTGCCGGCACCATTGCCGGCAGAGACCAGAGCATGGAGCAGGTGTCGCTCCTTGACTTATTTTTTCTGAGGGCATTGCTTTCACCTAGACGGGTAAATCTAGGTCACTGCATGGCCACCTATTTTTTCAGCGTCATTCAGGGCAAGGTAAAAAAATTTTATATTAATTCTTAATAAATAAGTATTATCTATTATGCGATTCATAATTATGCCTATTATTTGATTGTTTTGCAGATGGATAGCCCGATTGTTTGCGGCTCGTACATCACCGTCATTGCCTCGAGCTTAGGGTTGTTTACGGACGCCCTAATTGCGAGGCAGACGACGGACACGCCGCCTCGGATTTTGGGTCGACAGACCGTCATGGCCATGGGGATTGCCGCCAAATTTGGCGACGACCTCCGATGGTCCACTGATGGTGGTCGGACCATCTGGCAGCCGGTGGCGGACGTTGGTGAGGAGGAGGAGCAGCCGGCGCCGCCGCAGCAGCCACAGCCCCAGCCACACGCCAGAGCACCAGTCCCACCGCCAGTACCGCCTGTTCGCAGGACCATCATTCGGCAGATTCCGCCGACGGGGGAGTTTATGGCGGAGGCACTACATTTGTTGCGCCAGTCCCAGGCCTTGCTAGTATGGACGGCGGATGCGTGCAGCATTTTGGCTGCTAGCCAGGGTATCGACCTCCCCCTCGGCCGGAGTTGCCTCCGTTTGTCAGACGACCTGCGGGTGATGACGAGGAGGCTGCTGGTGGTGATGAGGACGATGCTGGTGGTGGTCATGACGCATAGATAGTAGGATTTTATTGTTTTATTTACCTTTCATGTAAAAAAACTGAAAAATTTTGTTTATATATTATGAGTTATTTTGGATGACGTTTAAATGTTTAATTATATGTTTACAATTGGTTGTGCTTGTGGAGGAAGAGGTTTGTACGAATAATATTTGAGGAGGTGACGTTTAAATGTTTAATTTTGTTTATATATTATGAGATATTTTCGCAATCGACTTCCGTATATAACCTCCCAATCATTAGCGTTTCCTTAGGTAATCCCTTTTATCAGAATCCTCAACAAACACAACCTTTTGGAGAATTAAATCGGTGCTTGAACCTACTCGTCCCACAGAAAGAAATATGTAATCCTTCAGAAAATCCGACGCCAGCCTCTGCAATTATATAAACATACTTGAATCTCAGTCGGAAAAGTTGCACTGAAAAACATACTTGAATCTCAACAAATATAATGCATCTCATATCATTAACATTCCTACACACCTTTTATGCTAACCAAATGCCCAGCTCATATAAACAAAATTCAAAGGTTGAAGAAAAATTCGATAATCTTTTTATTGCATTTTTCTTTGGAAAACGAAAGAATTGATTACATGTTTACAATTCAACAACAATAAAGAATTGAATAAATAAAGAATTGAAAGAATTGATAAATGTGTAAACTGTACTAAATCTATACGTTCAACCGGGTCTACGGGCCTTAGTTCAAGATATTTTTGAATTCGACTTCCGTATATAGCCTCCCAATCATTAACGTTTTCTGTTTTGTACAAATGCCAATATTTGCTCGGAACAGGCATTGGATAGTCACCCACTAATCGAATTCTAATGAAATGGCAATCTTGAACATAAGCAATTGAAATTATATGATGTTCACTAATATCACGAGGAGATAACCAGAACGGGAAAAAAGTAGCGGAGTTGCCGATAGATATAAAAATTATAACCACTCGAAACCTGTTAGCAATAAGGATTGTAGCAGGTGGCACTGTCATCCAATTTTTGTGGGGAGCCGCACCTAAGCCATTCCAGTTTAATGATTCCCTTATTTCGTTTATATCAGGAAACATCGCAGCGTACCTATGTCTGTTTTCATCCAATTCAGATATAAGTTCCGTACGTATAAAACGCCAGTGATTTTCACCATATCCCAGTGCGAGTGCTATAGCACGAAAACCACAATTGCCGTCCGCTAAAACATCATCCGCACCTGAAATATACGGGAAAAAGAATGATGGAATCCAGCGGTTAAACCGGAAAAAATTGTTTTTATCTTCGTCGCCCGGGATATATGAAAACTTGGAACTCTGTTGAGATAATCCATCTTTGGCTCTTGATTTCGAAGACATGGATTGACTGCGCTGCAAAGACCCTTGTTTTGACTTCACCACCGAACTTGAATATGTTGGCGAACCTTCAAAATTTTCTCTCGGTTGAACATATGAACTATGTCTGGGGGGGTCTAATATTGTTTCTTTTTGCTTATCTTTTTTTGGACGACCCCGTGTATGTGTTTGGACTTTAGGAGGTTTTTTATCGGTTTTTGAAGGATTAATGGAAGATTTGAAAATATTAATCAAAGATCTTTTCACATTTTCGGGTTGGACAAGTAAATGTTTTGTCACCATCTCCATCTCTTTATGTACATCTACTTGAACCTCCCGTACAATATACGCGGGTGAAAAATCTAGCTTCCTCCAAAAAACATCAATGGCATCGAGCGGGATACATTGACCTATAAAATAATATATTAAATTAAATATAATAAAAGTTTTCATGAAAAAATAAAAAACGTAAAAGAACATTCACCTGTTTGAAAGTAATTGTTTAATTTACAAGCACACGGAAGACCACAGCTGGTAAAAACATGGCAGCCACATGATTCTTTGGATATAATTAGATGATTTATCCTGTTAATCTCACCAACTAACATATCCAAAGCCGCAATAGAAACGTTACCTCGCAGCAATTTAAGCACTTCATGATTATGCTGCACCATAAGCATGATTTTGCTTTTGGTAAAACTTTCTTTTATAGCAATTTCTTGGGTAACTAAGATATTATTAATAAAAGGAATAAATCTATCCAGGGTGCTATTGGTTGCTTTCAGGTAACTTTTCAACAACAAATGTTGGCTCTCAACTCGGTTCGTTGTGTGCTGACCGAAGTTGTAACTTTTATTTATCCACGCCGACACAAATCTCTCTTTGTAGGGGTCCAACCAGTTATTTTTGAGGTACATCAGCACTCCTATTTAAAAAAAATGTACTTATTTTTATGTAAATATACATATATTTTTAAGAATAACACTAGAAAACTTACTTGAATGTTTGGACACCAATCTGCGATAAAGCCGGTCGTAATTATAAGCGTATATGTCCGTCGTTGCAGAGTTAATAAGTACCGACCACACATGCTCAAAAGCACCCCACTCTTCATTTGAAAAACTCGCCTTGCAATGTTTAGCAATATTTTCCGAAATACGCCATCTGCAAAGTAATCGAACAGCACTCGGAAAAACTTCTTCTGACGCATTCATCAGAGCAAAGGTCTCGGTCGGTTAGTATAACACGGGGCTCTATACACTTTTCTTCCAGCGTTGCTTTTAGTTGCTCTAACACCCATCTGAAGTTGGCTTCACGCTCATAATCAATAAATGCGTGAGCAACAGAAAAAGATTCAGGGTGGATGTCACACCAATCATTTGAACAAATGACATTTTATACAAGTTAGTTTTGTATGTTGTGTCAATCATCAGCACGTGTGGGTACGCACGCCATAATGTGTGATATGTGGGATGTATAAAAAAAACCCCGTCGACGGTATTTGTCGGTTCATCTATGTGAGGGGTGTAAATATATTGATGTTGTTGTAGTATAGAAAAAAAACCTGCATTGGGGTTTCACCAATTCTGGTGGACTTTTTGATTTTTGCCCGAGCGTTATGTATGGTTCGTAACACAGACACGTTATTGGAATTTTGTTCCCTCAACGTGCCTAGAATGTTTCGAGGGTCAATATTTTGCTCGGTCAGATTCTTTACAGTAGAAAGCTCATTTTCGGTGAGCCTCATTACGTATGCATGTCCTTCCAGGTGTTCAGCAGGTTCATGGTTATGAGTATCATCCACAATAACTATAATCCACCCATCTCTCTTCATCTGGTACTTACTCTGCAATTCAAATTGACAGTTTGTTTTTTCGTGCCACTTTTTCTTAGAGTGGATGCTTCCTTATATACACCACCCCGATCACATTTCAACCAAATTTTAACCACCACACCGTTCGAATTTATTTTTGAACGTTTGGTGACAATAACAAACCCATTTTCTCGCCCCACGTTAGTTGCCCAATCAACTAATTCTTCACGAGATGAGAAAACCTAATCAATTTAATATTTTTAGTTAGTTATTACTAAATGAAAGTAAACTTAAATATGATATATCTTATAACCTGATTCGTGTCGTATAAACCTCTTTTACCGGAACCAGAGCCGTCATTATCACCGCTGCTATTGCCACCGTTATCACCCCCGTCATCGCCGCCGTCATTCCCGCCGTAATTGGACGCGAACTGTCCTAAATAGTTTGAAGCAGCCTCATCGTAATAACCGTAACCCTCCTCAGGGTAATAGTTAGATTCCGAACCGAATAAATAATTGCTATCCCAGAAAGACATCGTAACGTTAAATATTAACGTTTATATAGTAGTTGAAATGGAATATTGCGTTTATATAGTAATTGAAATGAAATGAATTTATATCGTAGAAATTTGAATTATGAAATGAATTTATAAACTAACGTTTATATAGTAGTTGAAATGGAATATTGCATCTCATCACATAATTAACACGAATATCGAGGAATATTACGTCATATCAAATAATGTAATAAAATTACACGACTATCGAGGAATATTACGTCATATCAAATAACGTAATAAATACAAAATTACACGAAAAACGAGGAATAATATATCTCGTCAAATTATTAAAGGTGAAAGTAGGACCCGTAAAGAAGTTCACGGCTCGTAAGTGTAATGCCAAACGGGCCGTGAAGCGCTTCACCGGCCGTGAAAAAATATGACCGTGAACATCTTCACGGGCCGTTAAGTTTTTGAATGACTGATTTGACGACCTGACAGTCAATACGGCCCGTAAGCAGGGCGTCTGAATATCCATCAGGGCGTCTATTTAGTAGGCCCCATAAATTTATATATGTTTGCGAAGTTAAACTAAATACGCCTGTATTTTCTATTATATTGATAAGTATATCTTCAAAATAAAAATTTATGATGAAATATATAAGAAAGAGAAGTGTAAACACAACATAAACAAAAGATAAATGGTGTTAAAAAAATTCATTTTACATTTTGTAAGAGACAGGTTCACTTTTATATTAAAATAGTAATTCTAACAATACTCTCATTAACTATGAGAAAATATTCTAGTATAATACTGTTTACAAATATGACTAGAAAAATAAATATAACAATATTTATGTATCAAACTTGATTCGAATATCCGTCTTTAGTATATACTCCAACGAGTCTTCATATAGCATTCTTGACACGAGTCTTTGTCATGTTCGAATCTTCAACCATACCCTTTGACTGCAACAATTAACAGAAACAAAAGATTGATGGTTGCGACTGAGGATCGTGTTAGACACGGGTCTCTTAAACAAATTTGCGTCTCTACTCAAAATAACGCGTCTGTTTCCTAGGGTACAACAACCAAAGCCGTATGTACTACCGGAGAGTGCCTTCTGCCCGAGAGATCACCGGGTAAAATATGTGTTATGATGTTATATGAAAAAAAGTTAAAGATGATGGTGTAGGAAGAACAATTTAGAGAGTGCTTCTCTCTAAATTTCTATAAAACTAAAGAAAATAAAATTTTTTTCCACATGAGTTTAGTTATATACTCATCTTAAAAATTTCATATTAATGTGAGTTTTATGATTCACAATCAAAACTTCTATTTGATTTGTGAAATGTTTTATGAGACCAAATTAAAACTCTTATTTTATTCATGACATGTTTAATATCAATTTAATAAAAATTATGATCCATAATAAACATTCATAATATTTATTAAAAAACTTGGTCAAAACATAAAACATCCATGTTAATGAAATTTCCTACTATAATCACCCAAGTTTCACTTTATTCATTCCGACCACTCAACTTCGAGCATCGATATCTAATTCATCTTAACTTCAGTTTGAACATGATATAATTCGTTACAAAACGAGAACTTAAACCAATAAATAAATAAATATTTATATAACAAATACATAAATATAGTTATTTTATGAACAAAATTCCAACAACCCCCACATGAATGGAGATCGATCAAAACACATAAAAATCCTAATGAAAACTCGACAGTTGAGTCTTGCAGGATAGGTAGGTGTTCCCATTGGACCTTCCTTTGAGAAGCATATTTAGCCTACTGGTGGTATGTAGACGTTGTGTCTTTGAACAGACCCCGTTTTGTGTAGATGACAATATACATTCACACAAGACTCTCCCTAGTCGGGCACATCCCCTCATTATCATGTCTGTTATGTGGATCACTATTCTGGTTCTGTGAGAGCTCTAGGATTTACGCCTCCCCACAAATCCGTTTGAAACGACCCCACTTCTCTCTAACATAGGTGATTCCATGAATCATTAAAAGTATCATGGTTATATTGATTCCTACAATCATTTAACCTGAATATGCTTAACCTTCCTTTTGTCACTGGTTCGGGTTACACCCCAGAGTGAATGGACTAGGAAGTCATGACTCCCTTTTAGTTTTAGGGTACTCCCCTATAATGACTCTGTTGATCATATGAATAAGTTGTCCTATTAAACCTAGATCTTGGGATATCCATACAGCTAGGTTAGGTATCCCTTATATTCTCCTTTCGCTACGGGCTTTAGTCCAATTTCTCTCTATCTTGTCTCGTTTCAACCCACAGGTTGTTAGATCCAAAATTATTATCTATCACTTTGTCAAGTCTATATAGATAACTTCAATCGAGATAAATTTTCATGATATGTTCTTAACACGTAAGTTAATAATGCCTATTATGAAACTTCTAAGTGTATTTGAAGAATACAATTCTTATTTCAAGACGAACACATCTCCTTTATGCCTTTGGTAGTAGACGTCTTTTTAGATTCTAAATCTAGCCAACTAGAATCCAAGTCTATCATAGACTCCTTATGACCTTTATGTACTACACTAGATCATGAGTGTGAAATATTTTTTTTAAATTCATATTGCTAACATTTTATTTTCAAATGCAAGACACCCTCACATTTAAGTGTTATTGGATAATATCCATATGGGGTAATGAAAGGTTCTCCCTTTCTAAATATGTTTAAGAAAACTTCTCACAAAACCATTTCTACATACCCTAAAGGATTGTTTCTAAAATGGCATTTCTCCCACATTTCTTGCAATTTGATTTCAAAGTGAGATTTGCTATTAGACAAACCTAGAAACTAAGTCCTACTCATTAGACATTTTAAACTAGATAACATTAGTTACTAATTAACTTGTCCATAGGTTATATTAACCTCCTTAAACCGAATGAGTATCTTTTTTCAACTTTGTCTATACATAATTGACCTTCTTAGAGTATCATAACTGATAAGTACTAGGCTAGCATGCTTTAGACTATAGTACTCTAGCATGTGAACAGAATATGCATCATTCTAATCCTTCACAACTTTCAGGATTAACACACTATCCCTTGTCCATATTCATATTTAATTATGTAATGCCCTGAAATTTCCCGAAGCAAGCCATTTAATAATAATGGGCTTTTAAGGGTTAATTTAAGAAAGAAAGATAAATTAGTGGGCTATGGACTATATTAACCTTAATGGGCTATGTTTTGATGGGTTTAAGGGCCCTTAATCAGCCCTTAAACATGCATGAGCAGCCTCCATTCCAGCATTTGCAACCCTAGCCCCCAAAATTCATAGAGAGAGAAAGTAGAGAGAGAAAGTGAAGAAAACTCAAGATTTGGAGCTTCAAAGGTTAAAAGATTGAAGATCTGGGTGTTGGAGCATCAAAACATAAGAAAGGAGCAACAAATCCAGGTAAGAATCAACCTCTAAACCCTTCTGTAGATCAAACCCGGATTCTAGGGTTTTGGGTTTTGAAAAGTTTCAAAGAAACACATAAAGGTCAAATTTTTACGTATGAAAACGTGTAAAAAGGTTAGAAATGGTTTCATGGAAGGTAAACCAAGGATTTGGACGTAAAAAGTTAAGATTTTGGGTTAAAAACGGATTGTTTCTTCATTTTTGTTCATCCAGCGAAACTGTGCCCCCGATCCAGCGAAACTGTGCCCCGATCCAGCGAAACTGTATACTCATCCGGTGAAACTAAGAGAATTCCAGTGAAACTACAGTTTTGCTTGTGCGAAACTACAGTTTCGTTAGTAATTTCACTAGTGCCTAGGTTGACCTATAGACTTAACGAATCTAGGAAATTCCAACAAAAGTTGGGCGCTCATGGCAGCGAATCTGTCCAGCGAAACTGGCAGAAGTGCTGCCCAGCGAAACTGGCAGAAGTGCTGCCCAGCGAAACTGGTAGCGAAACTGGTAGCAAAACTGCCAGCGAAACTGCCAACGAAACTGTCAGCGAAATTGTGAAGAAAATGACGTTTTTGTGTATTAACTTCCGTGCAGCTCGTGTAATTGGACTACAGCTTAAGTGACTTAGAATTGAAGCTATTTTGCTAAGTTCAGGTGAGTTCTAGATCCCCTATTTTACACATGCTTTAAATGTTTTGTGGTGATATGCATTCTAAATGACCAGTTCTTTTAAAGCAAAGTTTATTACACTATCTTATATGGTAAATGGGGTTTTTCTAATGAATTGATATCGTGCTTTTCTTATTGTGATATGACCTTTGCAGCGATGAATTGTCTTGTAATATGTTATGTTATATTATGTATAACCTAAACATGAAAGTGAAACTTAAAGAAATGTTATTGGGCCCATAACGTGTACCTTGAGAAAGTAAAGCCTTGCAAGCAATTGATAAAGGAGGGTTGCATTCGTTGTGCCCTCACCCTGATAAAGTAAATGCTCGAACAGGCAGGTCAGTAAGGCCATGAATTGGCATGACAATAATGGCCTGATTGGGTACGACAGTAAGGCCTATATTGGCTTGTCGGTAAAGTCATGTGTTTATCATAGGCACCGATAGTGACAGGGAATTGACGGATAAAGAAGAGTAATAATTAACAAATAATGGTAAAGTACCGATAAAGTGATAGCCCGTGTGTATTAATGTTCTAATAAATGATGATTATTTTCAACTGTTAAAGCTAAAACCTCTTACAAAAGTTATTTAACAAAGTAAACCTAGAATTCACTCAGCGAAGCTAACTTTTGTATGCATATCAGTTGACAGGTGAGCGTTAGGACTTAAGGGATGGGAGCATGGATCTGAAGCTTCTTGGCATTCAAAGACTGACATCCCTGATGGAGAAGAATCTAATAGGACTTTAAATACTTTTGATAGTTAAAGGCAATGTTTATATTTTAATTTAACTGCGTTGTAATGAATTGCAATTACTACATCTTTCCGCTGCAATATATAAATATATGCATATATAAGTAAATGAATGTTTTAATTCTATGTTTTTGCTGTGAATGACCAACTGTGAGGTTTCCTGGGATCAGGGCCTTACAAATTATAGACAAATCATAAGATTTATTATTCATCATTCAATTTAGGAACATAACTCGTTTTCCTTTAAACCTTTCATCCACAGGCAAGTAACCAACATGACACTAGACTCGGTAGCCGCCTCAACACCGACTCAGCAGCAGCCAGTCGGTAGCAACTGCTGGATCTCGACATTAACACAATAGGTTGGTAGCAACTCATAGGCAAGCTCAGTACTAATCTAGCGTACACACACTTCAGTAGTTGGCATTGAGTTAAGACCAAGATCTTGGTACCATCTATCAAAACTACTCAGTCGACTTTCAAGGACAACAGTATGAGTGTTCGAAGTGCAAAGCGCATTATCTTCCCTTGACTTATAAAGACTTAATAATTATTCTTGATTTAATTAACTTTGGTGAACACATTCGTCATTAACAAGATGAATGAAACTCGTCTACAATCAGTATGACATTAAGACAAAGTCAAACACATTGACACTCAATAATATATAATTCATAAAGTTTGCCTGGAGTTATTAGCTTACATGTCTTGTTGTTCCCTGTAAGCTATTTATAACTAGGATACTTTCCTAAAGGAAAGAAAATCCTTCACATAGCTCAAACAAGATTAAGATGGTAGACGTATCTATATTTAGATCTTTCAGATTGTTTCCATATGTAGATTTATCCACACTTATGAATTTTTATGATAACTTCAAATGAGGTTTATCAGTATATCTCATGCTTGTGTATTTCATCTTAGTACACTCATCATATTTTCGATCTCATGATATGGTAAAACATTTGATGTCTCATCTTCGACACTTAAACAATTCAACAACTCTCAAGTTGTTTCCTATGCAAATCTCTTATTGCACTATCCGTTTAAAGTTATATATTTTCTAAAAATTATATAGTTGACATTTAAAATTATTTCCCTCAAGATCATTTTGAACGTTATAATAAAAATTGGTTTATTTCGTTGTAAATATAACATGTGTTATCTTAAGATATTGAACATAAATAATAATACAATCGAAATTAAAACGTAAAGTGTAAAACACTTTTTAATAATAATTCAAATGAAAAAAATTACTTCTAGACATCAAATCTCAAAGTGTTATTATCTATAACATATTCATCATTGTAGCAATGATATCGATTTTGTGCCATGTCGTGAGGTACTCCTTCAATGGTACTTCATGCACTCATACGATCAAGTTTCTTATTTCATCGTGAAACTCTAAGTTTAAATAGTAAAAACCGAGCAAAAAACCATACCGCTATGTATACACTTTCTTATTCATAAGTAGTTGTATTTGAACAATTATTTCTATTCACAACAATATCGAGTTGTTTTTTTTTCTAAATAATCTCATCTAGACTATTATATGATTTGAGACGTGCTACTTCTCATATGAGTAGTTAACCACTTTAGATTGCAAACCATGTTTTATTCATTCAAAACATTTCCTAGCTTTGCAACTATCTTAAAAATATATCATATTTATTTTATATCTTGATCATAAAAGTTGTGACAATCCGGAAAATTTCGGGTTTAGACTGTAACATCTCGAATTTTTATTAACTAAAAGTTAATTTTTATAAACAATTAAGTTTAAATGCGTTGATGTTAATTTCAACAATTATAATAATAATAACATTAATAATAATAATAATAATAATAATAATAATAATAATAATAATAATAAGATTTATTATTCAAAAACCTAACCCTAAAAGTTTGGGTTAAAAATGTAATTTTTGAAACTTAAAATTAAAAGTTGCTGCATAAAATGATAACCTTATAAACCACAGGGACCATTTGTGTAATTTTTAAAAACCCAAACCTTCCCCCCCGTTTTCCCGACCACCGCCGGCCAAACTCCGGTGACAATTCCGGCGACCCCCAAACGCCAAATTGAATCGGATTTCAACTAAATTAAACATCCCGACACTTTCTCGTGGGTGATTCGAACACTATACCCTACTTTAGTTTGAATATTAGTGTCGATAATGCGATCTACCCATTGAACCTACTTTCGGCCCCTTTTCCAGCCACAATCGAGCGCATAAATACTATTATAATCTAAATAATCGAATATAAAGGATCGGTTATCTGCTCATAAACAACTACCATTCTCAAATTCATTTGAAAACACACACACACACACACAAATTGATCATCACTTTCGGTCGCGGACCTGCAACTCATTCGTAGACCTCATTTTTGAACACAATCACGTAAGTTTGTACATCAATCTACTCGGTTTTAGATGGGGATCAAAAGCCCCATGATAATCGACAGAAACAACATCAAATTGGGGTTCGATTTTGAGTTAATCGAACTAGGGTTCATATATGATTTGGGGTTCTATTGTTTGTGTTTAAAATTAAAGAGAATCAAGAGTTACCGCGGCTGAGGCCTTTGGTTCACTGGTTCACGGTTCACTTGCTATCCTTGGGGTCACGGGTTCGAACCCGTGCACCCACATTTATTTTTTTAAATGCCTTTTTAAGCTTTTTAAAAATATACAAAAATACCTAAAAATTATAAATATAACTTTTATAAACTTCCTTTATTTTAAAAGTTACCAAGTAATTTTCTATAAAATTTATTTATTAAAAACACCTTAATAATTTTTATAAAATATTATTTATAAATGTTATAAATAGTCATTTTTATAAAAATGGACTCTAAATAATAATTTAAATTATTAATTTATTATTGGACACTATATTATCTGTAATTATGGATAAAACATGATAATTGTGGAAATTATAAAAATGTTATAATTTCATAAATTATTTACAAGCATTATTATTAAAATTATAAAAATATACTAATTACAGGTATAGATTAATAATAAATTAAAACTAGTAAACATTACTTATTTGATAAGATAAATACAAATTAGATTTTATAAATTTAATTATAAAATCTTACTAAATTAAATACAAACTCACATATTTAAATAATGTCTAAAATTGATTTAGAACATAATGATATGTTAAAATCATTATTAAATTAATCAAATATTATGAAATGCAAATCTTTAGTTATTAAAGAATTAACAAAAATAATTAAATCATTTAATTATATGTTTATAACAAATCCCAGAAAACCAAACCCTAGATCAATTGAATTTCAGGTTCAAGATCTAACTTATTTAGGTTATGGATTTGTATCTATTTGCTTATGTGAATTATAATTCCTTAGGAGAAATTTACTAGCTTGTCAACATCACACGAGAACTGAGGTGAGTTCATACTTAACTATTCCCCCTTTTAATCATTTAAATATTTTGGGGGAGGATACGTGTTGAAATTGAAATTCTAAATTATTTTTGTGTATTATGTTAAATAATAATCGATCACATTTATGATTACATATGGTTATAATGAAAATCCTTCTCTGTATACTGGACTATAAACAAGCAGGGATCTTTTGTATAGTACTATCGGGGAGTGACTTACCCCCACAAAGGTTTGGACATGTGGTCCTTACCAAAATGCACAAAGATCTTATAAGTCATTCGGGATGACTGTTCTGTGTTGAGAAGGCAGATGTGCACTATGTAAAGTTTGCCATTATAGTTCCACTTACAACCCATATGAGGATAAATGTAAAGGAGGATTTGCTCCCTCTGATTTGAAATTATTATGACTAATATAATATACACATAAAAAGGATAATAAACTATGATACATGGGCAATTTCTATGTGAAGGATTTGTTGGCTTGTACATAGTTAGTATGTGGGATAGCGGGTTCACCTTATAAAAGGGTTCCGACAGGCTATTCATATACAAAGTGATACCAGTGGGTAGTTTATACTCACACTTTTACAGTAAATCCTACTTTGATGATAATTAATGGTTTATCATTTATGTTTTACTCACCTATGAACTCACCAACCATGTGTTGACACTTGATTTACATGTATTCTCAGGTATCTACTAGAAGCTTATGGACATGCACGTAGGATCATATAAGAGCTCAAGATACATATTGCTTATTATTTGAGATATGATTAGACATATTGTTAAGGAACAATTTATTTTTTATTTCCGCTACGCATAATATTTATTACTCTGATTATCAATGGAATGATTATCTAAAATTTATCATATAGATAACTACATCTCATGTGTGACTACTGTGTTCGATCCTATTTGTTCACTCCTCTGTGATAAATTCCAGACTCGAAATTTGAGGGTGTGACAAAAGTCAAGATCATAAACTCCAAAAATGGTTTTATTATATTAATTAATATCTAATACGCTCGTTAGAAGACAAACAATCACAAATATTTTTTTAAAATTTTAACACTTTTAGATTTATAGAGTAAACCGTTTCTAACACATTCATAAGAGAATAAATGATTATAAAATGTTTTTAAGCACATTTGTTTATATACGTAAACCGTTTTTTACAAATGATTACAACAATAATTTTAAATATTACGGTTCTTATTAAATAAACAACTCAAACGACGCAACAAAACAAGTGTTATTGTAGAAGTATCACAGTCGATGAAGTTAAAAGAGCTTTGAAGAAAATGGGAAGGGCTATGGCGGTGGGGCCAGACAACATTCCGATTGAAGTGTGGAAGTGCCTTGGAGATGAGGGCCTACAATGGCTAACGGACTTATTCAACACTATCTTTAAGACAGGAAAGATGCCAGAGCAGTGGAGAAGCAGTGTCATAGTCCCCATATATAAGAAAAAAGGAGATGTCCAATGTTGCGCAAATTACAGGGGAATAAAGCTATTGAGTCACACGATGAAGCTATGGGAAAAAATTGTTGACACGAGAATTAGACGAGAAACTCGAATAGCGGTAAACCAATTTGGATTTATGCCAGGACGCTCTACAACAGAAGCTATACACGTCATAAGAAGGATAATGGAGAAATATAGAGAAAAGAAAAGAGACCTGCATATGGTATTCATTGACCTAGAAAAAACTTATGACAGTGTGCCGCGGAAACTCATATGGGAAAGTCTACGAATTAGAAGGGTATCAGAGAGGTATATCAAAATAATACAGGATATGTATGACGGGGTCAAAACGTGTGTACGAGCACCTGTCGGAGACACAGACTACTTCCCGGTGGAAGTAGGACTCCACCAAGGATCGACATTGAGCCCATTCATCTTCACAGTAGTGTTGGACGAGATGACCAAGTCTATACAAGAGCCAGTCCCATGGTGTATGCTGTTTGCGGATGATATTGTCTTAATATCATAATCTAAGACGGTGCTTAATGAGAGATTAGAATAGTGGAGAGCAGCACTAGAACGCAGGGGCTTAAGGATAAGTCGCTCTAAGACAGAATACATGCATTGTAACTTTAGTGGTGAGGCCGAAGAGGACACCCAAATCAGTATCCAGGGCATGGCGGTCCCCCGGACGTCTAGGTTTAAATACTTTGGCTCGTACGTACAGGAAGATGGAGAGATACACAGCGATGTAGCACACCGTGTACAATCAGGATGGTGCAAGTGGAGAGCAGCATCAGGGATTTTGTGTGATAAGAGGTTCCAGCAAAACTAAAGGGAAAACTATACAGAGTGGCAGTACGTCCAGCTATGTTATACGGCACAGACTGTTGGGCCATAAAGAAATCGCAAGAGAGACAAATAGAGGTCGCAGAAATGCGAATGCTGAGGTGGATGTGTGGACACACAAGATTGGATCGGATAAGAAACGACGTCTTTCACCAGAAGCTAGAGGTGGCTCGTATCACAGAAAAAATAAGAGAGGGAAGATTAAGATAGTTTGGGCACGTGAAGAGGAGAACGATGGCAGCACCTGTCCGAGCAGTAGAGAACATCAGCTTAGAGGGTAGGAGGAGTAGAGGTAGACCTAGGTTGACTTGGGACGAGGTTATTAGGAGGGATATGATAGACTTGCATCTTTCTGAGAACATGATCGAGGATAGAAGTGAGTGGAGGCGTAGAATTAAAATTAAGGACTTTTAGTGGGTTTTGTGGGTGGAAAGGGTATACGGTGACATATGGCCGTACCCCACACGTTAGGTGTAGTGTTCCTCATCTACCCTTTTTGGGGTGTTACAAGCCCTTTTTTTATGAGCGCATTATCTAATTCTTCATGTGATATCTATCTTTGTGTTGCATGCTTTGTATTATGATTGTTATGGTTATTGCCTTTGTTATCGAGTCGGGGGTCTCTTCGGAAGCGGTCTCTCTATCTTTTAAGGTAGAGAAAAGACTTGCCACCATATACCCCTCCCAGACCCTGCTCTTCAGCGGGATACACTGGGTATGTTTGTTTGTTTGTTTGTTTGGTTCTTATTAAATAAACCATTTTCTAACACGCTCGTTAGAAAATAAATTATCACAAATAACCTTTTAAGCTTATCGGTTAAAATAAACACTTCTAACCCGCACGTTAGAAATAAACGAATACAAAGATCGCTTTAAAAGCTTTTCGATTTATATAAAATAAATGCAGTCCTAACTACTCGTTAGAAATAAACGATTACATAAATCCTTTTAAAGCTTTTCGATATATAAAATAAAAACCGATTCTAACACACTTGCTAGAAATAAAAAAAATACAAAGCATTGCTTTTAAGCTTATCGGTTTATATACAATAAACCCGCTTCTAACACACTCGTTAGATCTAAACGATTACAAAATCGTTTGTAAGCTTCTTGGCTCATATAAAATAAACTATTTATCTTTTTGTTGCAAAACATGAGTTTTAATTTCTTTCTAAAATAAAATTGGTTTTTCTTAAATTATTGTAGTCATAAATAGTCTTTAAAACTATAAACCCATGATTTCCAAATGACTTTAAGAAATTAAACCATCTCTAACACATATGTTAGATTGTTAAACATTTACCAAATGTTTTAACACATGATAGAGTCAAAGTATTCGTTTGGTAACATGGTATTTTGGATATTAGATCCTACTCCAATATTTATTAAAATCCAAATCTACTACGTTATTTCTTAAAAAGAAATTATTTGATTTTAACAAAAATCTTAAATACTATTTTATTTAACATTTCGTGCAGCTAAAAAACCATAGTGGCGGAAGCGTGAACGAGACGAATGGAATGTGACTAGCTTTTATCAGAGTGCAGAGGTTTATATTATATAAACACAGATATAACCGAAACATTATACAGACATGATTTTTATTACTTAATATTCGAGATTACATCTTTACATAATATACCAAAATTTATGTAATCAATTACAACTAAGTTACAGCATACTTAAAATCTATGAAAATGTGCGTCCACATACACAGCCCCGTCAATGATGTTGACGGTCAGTGTTACACAGACTTGTCCCACAACTTCGCCCCAACCATCGTGAACCTCAAAGCTGAAATCAAATGTATTACTCATTTCCTGAAAAAGTACACTTAAACCAGTCAACAAAAATGTTGGTGAGAACATAGGTTTAATCCAGACAAAATATTTTGTTGATATATCAATTACAACCAAACCTGTTCACAACATAATCATACTGTCACGAAATAATCACAAAGTCAGATAATATTACTTCCTAACCCCCATTCGGTTAGATGCAGGAAAATAGTAGCAACCCTCATCCGGTTGGTACAAATATTCTCCTAAGTAGCGCTACTAATATTATTGACCGGTTCCTCATTCGAACTAATGGTTGTGTCGCAAATGACAGTAAGCAAACAATAATATTTTCAAAATAACACATCAACGCAAAAAGTATACTTTTCCCCCAAAACGTTACGGAATACCAAACGGTTGAAAATAGGGCTATGAACTCACCGTATCTTCTCACTTGAACCTAACAAGATAGTTCAGTGTTAGACAATACTTCAAATATTTTTCTGGTTTTCATTGACTGTAAAAGATTATTAGAAACACCTTTGGGTTTCTAAAAAAATCACACAAAATAGCTATTGATGTCCAAAAATTACCAAATTTGGTAGAACATAAGTTTGGACAGTTTATAGCTTTCCAAAATTTTCATGACATTAACTTCTTCACAAATTATTTCCCATAAATCCCACAATATTCTCAATATTCATCATAATACCTTCTGCTGTCCAATAAATCTTCAATATTTGATAGAATTTTTTCCAAAAAGTCAGTAACATCACAAAATTTTTATAGGATCTAACTCTTAATAGATTATTTTCTGTAAATTTCATAATATTCCCATAAATAGTTAAAAATAGCTTCTGTTCATGAAAAATTCCCAAAATTTTACAGAAGACTTCTCCAATAAAATAAAGTATCATATAATTATTTCAGAGTCCAATTCACAACAGATTAATTTCTGTAATTTTCACAATACTTGACATATTTAGTAAAATATTCATAATGCTCCATAATTTATCAAAATAATATAATCCACATAATTTGCTTTAATATTTCATCTATGATTTTATCAGAATACTTTAAGTATTTATTCTGATTTATTTACTACAGAACATATAAAAATTCATATCTTAATCATAATAAGGAATAAAATTCTGAAATAATTCCAGAGGATTTTATACCTCAAAAGAATCATTCTTTAAATTTATCAGAATTTTCCCGAATTTATTTCTCTTTTTGACATTTTCTTCAATTTTCCACTATAAAATAATTTATATAAATTATTTTACTTATCAAATTTTTATCAAAGTTTCCAGTTTATTATTTCAGAATAAAAACAAGAATTTTCAAAGTTTCTTCCCACAATTGCTTTCATTTAATATTTATTTAATTTTTCTTAATAATTATGATATATAGTTTGTAAAATTCGAATATATCTTTTTAAATCATAAGTTCCTGGATTTTGGAACTTTATTACTCAAAATTAATGGTTTTAAGTCTCCCAAAATTTTCAGGTGACTAAACCCTTTTATATACATACGTATCAATATGTATGTATATATATATGTTTTGTAACATATATGTAAACTAAACCTTTTATCACCTTTGAATGATGATCTTGATGATGTTTCTACTCCTTGGATCCGAGAACAGGGTTATGGGGGTCGTGGATGGTGCGTGGTTTGTGGTGGTTTGGTGTTTGAGGTTGTCAGGTGTTGTTGTTGGTGTTGTTTGTTGGTGGTGTTTGCGGTTGTGGTGTGGTATTATGGTAACCGAGAGATGAGAGGGGCAGAAAGGTGGTGGTGCTAAGGGTCGTAACTAAGGATGAAAGGAACCGAAAGTGGCTGGATATGATGATCAAATGAAGATGAATGTTGGTGGTGTCTAAGAAACCCGAGAGAGAGACAAGGTGATGGTTGTTGGTATATAATTCGAGGGGCAAGGAAATGTGGCTGTCAAGAGGTCTTCTTATAATGCATGAAAGTAGTTTGTAGGTTTGATGAGTCACCAAATAGCCTAGGTGTGGAGGTGGCGGTTCCATGGAGCTTTGAACCGAGAGTGTGCCACCTTGTTTCATTGTAATTATCATGGTGATGTGGTGGCGGTTTGAGGGGAACCCCTAGTGTGAAAACTAGGTTCCTTAGTCAACAAGATTCTTAGGTGCATGATAGTAGGGTGTGGTGGCGAGATACATGCATGGATAGAGGTACAAACCGGGTGTGGTGGAAAGAAAGAAACAAAATGGAACAAGACATCTAGGAGATAGGCTAGGATTTGACTTTTAATGTGAATAGTGGGTGTAGGGTGATGGTTTTGGTATGGTACAAACATGGAACCGAGGTATGGTGGTGGTGGTTTTATGGGTATGATGGTTTAGGAGATGGTGGTTTGTGGTTTTTGAGTGGTAACCGAGGGTAGGGGAGGGTGGTTTGGGTTTTTAGTTTTAGTTTTTTTAGGTTTTTGGTTGTTGTTGATTTGATTTAGTTTAGTTTTGTTTTAGTAGGTATATATATACATATATATAGATGTATGTCATGCATGTATATGTAGATTGGTAGTACACAATTATATGTATTCATAATTTGTATAATTAATCACAAGTCTATAACGTGTGTATTTATAATATCTATACACGTTCAAATAAGTAAACATATATATTTTATTCTGACCGTACCCAAATACAAGCATACTAAAGAATTTTTCCATGTATGTATACATTTGTAAATATGTATACGTAAATTTTTGTATTTGTATACCCGTACGTGTGGGTTTTGGATATATAACATACATGCACACGTAAATACTTAACTTATATATATGCATGCAAACATGCATACGTGGAATTTTCATATATAAGCATGCATGCAACCATGCATAAGCATATTCAATCATAATTCTTGGTAATAATAAAAGTAAAATAAAGAAAATTTTTCGACGTATTAAATATAATAATAAAATATTTTTAGGGTTATCACATAAATACGACTAGAAAAATAAATATAACAATATTATGTACCAAACTTGATTCGAATATCCGTCTTTAGTATATACTCCAACGAGTCTTCATATAGCATTCTTGACATGAGTCTTTATCGCGTTCGAATCTTCAACCATACCCCTTGACTGCAACAATTAACAAAAATAAAAGATTGACGGTTGTGGCTGTGGATTGTGTTAGACACGGGTCCCTTAAAACAGATTTCGCGTCTCTACTCAAGACAACGTGTCTGTTTTCCAGGGTACAATAACCACACTACTAGAAAACTGGGTAACCGCTATCAAAATTTGCGACCGAAAAAAAGGGTCACAAAATTTACGATCGTTTTACGACCGAATAAAAAGGATCGCAAATTAGCGACCGAAATCATGGCGCTTGAAAAATTAGCGACCAAAAATAAGACGATCGCAAATTAGCGACTAAAATCATGGCGGTCACTAAATTAGCTATGGATATCATGACGGTCGCAAAATTAGCGGCTGGTATAATGATGGTCGCAAAATTAGCGACCGAAATCATGACGGTCGCAAAATTAGCGACCAAAATCATGGCTCTTGCAAAATTAGCGACCGAAATCAAGACGGTCGCAAAATTAGCGACCGATATTATGACGGTCATAAAATTAGCGACCGATATCATGACGTTCGCAAAATTAGAGACCGCTATCATGACGGTCGCAAAATTAGCGACCGAAATCATGACGGTCTCAAAATTAGGCTTCTCTTATACTCAAATCATAACATACATCGCATCTAGACACCTCTCCAGTAAAATGCTACTTCCGGCGTGTGCGCATTAGACCTTTACTTTGAACAATGCTTTACAAGCCCTCACACTTGAACCACTCCCCCGGTGAGAAAGAGGGGAGTCTTTTGAATATTTACTTACCTTTTTTCACAAGTTGAATAAAAAGAAGTCGCGAACCGAGAGAATTTGGACTGGGTGACTTTTCTCTAGCACATTCAACCAAAATTTTTGAATATTTTACTTACCTTTGCTTCAACGCCCCTCTTTCTCATCTCACCAGGACCACACCAGTTACGCACAGGGGCGTCCCAACGTTTTTCGAGGCCTAAAGCGAAACTGAAATTGGTGGCCTTTTTAAACACTATTATTTTGTTCATCATCAATGTGCTTATTGTTTGGTAGTTCATTATGTGCAAGGTAGATAATTTGTTTGTAAGCCAAAATATCAAAACCAACTACTAAATTAAACTTAAAACCAGTTTACAAATCAAACAAAATGAACAGAAGCAATTCCCCAATCATATATTTCAAGCAAATCCCAAGTAATTCAATAATTCTGTATTCTAATAGACAAAAATAATTAAAAATTTGAAAAACAAATAAATAGAAAACAAAGTATCTAATCGAGCAGGCAAGCTAAATGAAAGCAAAACAGTATAACACAACTTACCTTATTTGAGGAATGGGGAAAGTTTAAGGAATCAACAATCTGAGAAGAACTAAAGCAAGCAAGCAAGCAGCCTAGTAGTACTTGCAAAGTCGACGGTTGGTAATCGCGGTCCAAATCGACGATTGAAAATGAAATCGAGCAGGCAAGTGAGAATCTGAATTACTGAAATCGAGCAGGCAAGTGAGAATTTGAATTATTGAAATCGAGCAGCGGAAAAGCAAGCGAAATCGTCAAATCAAGCATGCGAACAGATGAAATCAAATAAATATAACGCAATCATCGCAAGAGATGAAATTGAAGGTGAGTGACGAGGTTCGTGAAATCAGTCGCACCGCAGATGAAATCGACTCTGCGAACTATTAGGGAGCTCATCGCGTGATGCTGTGATGTTAACTTTCTGGGCTTCTGGCTTTCGTCCGTTTGTTTCCCAACTCCCCCGCCTCAACCCCCCAATTGTGAATCATGCAATTAATTTTCTGTTGTTGTGTGGTGAACTGAGCTGGAGATGGTAGGCAATGGTAGAGGCTGTTTGGGATTGTTTTTTATTTCTCCTTTTGACTTTTGGAGGGGTGAAAAGACCAAAATGCCCCTCCAAAAGTCACTAGAAGTTAAAATTTTTAACTTCTAGTGATTTTTGAAGGGACATTTTGGTCTTTTCACCCTCCAAAAGTCAAAAGAAGAAATAAAAAAGCAATCCCAAACAGCCCGTAGTCGATATTCAAAAGTCAAAATTAGGTTATAGTTTTTTCTTTCTATTTTATTTGTTTTGGGCTTAAGTATGAGAGTTGGGTTACGTAATAATTATCATAGATGCCTAAAGCCCTAGCTTGTTTTTACCAGCTTGTTTTTACAAGCTAACGGGCCGCCCCTGGCTACGCAAATCTCCGGCGGAGTCTTTACCGACGTAACGGCGGTCTTCTATTCTTTATTCTGACTCCTCCTTCATGCACTAGGTCGCCGGAGCTCCGACATGTCCATAGCTTCTCCGACTCTAAGCGCCTTCCTTCTCTCAGCTTTCTTAAAGTAACGTTCTTCATTGCATTTTGGTTCTCTTTACGCGTAAGCTTTTTCAAATTCGTATGTAGTACGTGATTTGCCTGTAGGTCTGGTAGTTAATAGTTTCTGTAGTACGAGCTTGGATTGGTAGCGTGAAATTGATTTAGCTAAATTGAAGCTCATTTGTTTCAAATTCAGATTCTCACATGCAAACTTCTGTAATCGGATATATACTCTCGTTATGATATATATATATATTTGTGGTACTCATGAATCATGATAAGGAACTGACGATTGTTGTAAATTTGTTTTAGAGGAGTGAGTTGCAGCACTAAGTTTTTTCTGTGGTTGATGGTCCCGTTATGTTAATTGCATATGGAGACTGGTTTTTTGGTTAAGAGCTTAATCTGGATTACTTGAATCAATTTATTGTCTAGAAAGTAGTTTTTTTGTTAATATGGATGAACGTGAATCAATTTCTTGCGTAGAGAATAGTTTTTTTTTTGTTAATCTAGATGAACTTGAATCAATTTCTTGTTTAGAGAATAGTTTTTTAAGTTAATTTGGATGAACTTGAATCATTTTTCTATCTAGAGAATAGTTTTTGGTTAATCTAGATGAACTTAAATCAATTTCTTGTTTAGAGGATTGTTTTTTGGTTAATTCAGATGAACTTGAATCGACTGCTTGTCTAGAGTAGTTTTTTGCTTAATCTGGATGAACTCAAATCATTTTCTTGTTTAGAGAGTATTTTTTTTTTGTTACTCTGGATGAACTTGATTCAATTTCTTATCTAGATAATAATTCTTAGTTATTCTGTATAATACTTGAATCAGTTTCTTGTCTAGAAAATAGCTTTTTTAATTAATCTGGATGAACTCGCTTCACTTTCTTGTGTCAAAATTAAAATTTACACAAATATAGACGTAGAGGTTTATAGACCTAGCAGGTTGTGATCATGATGAGCGTGAGATAAAACACAAAGGCATAAGTACTTAAACATGGAATATCTCTATAGCCTTGATAATTCGTTATGTGCACATAATAGTAATATAGTCTTGATTTGATTCTCTATAGTTGAGTTCATTGATGATTGGAGTTTGATTAATAGAGTTCATTGATGATTGGAGTTTGATTACTTTGTATAATGGTATAAGGTGTATTGACAATTGCCTTGTATGCAGTTGGCTTTCATTCAAGTCTTGGGGTTCGAAGCCTCATACTTCATCTCCTTTTGTGTGGTTTTAGGGTTGTAACCTAAGAAATGATACATTTGCTTTTGATTATGGTATCCTTTTGCAGATGAAAGACCACCTAAGTTTATGCGCTGATTAACTTGTGGTACCACTGGTGGTGGGTGGTGGGCTTCCTACTAAGAGTAGGGAAGATGAAGTATATGATGCTTATGGTGAAGAAGAGCCACTGAATCGATAGACTACCTATCAATTTTCTACAAATCTATTAATAATATTTGTTCCAGGAGGAAGATATCATCAAAAATCTAAAAGTGCCTTGTGCTTGTAGTGGCAGCCTCAAGGCAATTTTCATTTTAGCTAAATAGGGTATTACTAAAATTTATGCTTCTATTATGGTATATGTCAAATCTTCATGTATTCATTATTATTTAAATGGGGGGGGGTAGGTAAACTTGTTTGTTGCACACACAAGTTATGGGGAAATTGTAGCATAACTTTTCTGGTTTTTTCTCATAACTAAATAAGAATATTGAATTACTCTCCCATGCAGGCTTTGTATTCTGATTTATTTGTTCGATGCATAAAACATTTTAATAGTAATGTACTCTATTTTGCAGTTTGTTCATGGGAAATGTGTTCAACAATGGTGCAATAGAAAAGACAGATAATTTGTGATATCGTCATCAGGGATCTCAATGTCTGCTTTCTTCTTGTTGATGCTATAAGTGAACCTTTACATCTTGTTTTTACTCTCTCTAATGTAAAAACAAGTTATCAATATTTCAACTTGCTAGAATATGAACATAATTAAGCAATCAGAAGTAGTTTTTTTTTATTAGTTTTAGAAGAAGATTAACTTCTACTTACCTAAAGTCTATCAGGGGAGGGTTTAGTGTTATAAGATATTCATCTTCAAACACTTTTAATGATCTGCTTTTACTTATATAAGACCTAACAGTTAGTAGCACATACACAAAAAACACCCCTCTATGACTCTGTTTACATTGCTAACTCCCATGTGTGTTCTTTTTCATCATCTATTTTATTTCTCATGGTGTTGACTTTTTCCTCTTTTTTAATATATCTGCAGGTTCATGGATTTCTAAATTAAGTCTCTTATGTATTGGCACCTGGGCTTTATAGGAGTTCACTTGCTGAAAGAGTTTTGAGAACACACCTCCATTCAAGTGCTAAGGCAGCTATGTTTTAATTACACAAAGTCCACATCCACTTTTATATAACATCAAGTCAGACAAATTTTATTAAAACCAATAATAAAAACAAGTTTAAAAATATGATTTAAAGATTACCTTACCGTATTTGATTAATTAATACATTGACAAATTGATGTTTCAAAATTGGGGATATCTTATTTCTATGAATAACAATATTAATTTTTTTTGGTGTAGTTGTGGCACTATCAGAGGGGTGGAAAGTGGTCCTATATGGCAATGAAGGATATAAATTTCGTATATTGTCGATTATAGAATTTTTATTAGTTTATCTGTGTACTCAGATAATATTTTGCTAATATTATACATCTTTGCTGAACTTTAGTTTGATTGGTTTTGCATTGATGCTTAAATGATTTTGTATATAGATGCATATAAATAAACAATAAATATATTTTCTAATTTTTTTTAAAAAAATGCAACTGCTTTGTGATCAAAAAATAGTCGTAAAAAGAGCGGTCCAAGTCGGTCCCTAGCTTGCGTCGCAAATCGTGGCAGCTTGCGGTCGCAAATCGGTGGCAAGCTTGCGGTTGCAAATCAGTTGCAAACTTGAGGTCGCAAATCATCTAAAAACGCAGCAGTTGCAAGGGTTGGTTGCAAAAAGGTCCGCAAAACAAGTGAGCAAAGTAGTCGCAAATTTGTGACGAAAGGAGCAGTTGCAACATTTAGTCCGCAAATATAACATCAGTCGCAAAAATGGTCCTCAACAGGGCAATTGAGACGTGTGTTTTTCCCACCGGCATTTTCGGTCGAAAAACAAACAGTCACAATAGGCAATTGCAACCGTTTGCGACTGAAAATGCAGTCGCAAATACCCTTTTCTAGTAGTGCCAAGCATACGTACTGCCGGAGAGTGCTTTGGGCCAGAGAGTTCACCGGGTAAAATATGTGTTAATGATGTTATATGAAAAAAAAGTTAAAAGATGATGGTAAAAACAATTTAGAGAGTGTTTCTCTCTAAATTTCTATAAAACTTGTTGAACTAAAAAATAATTTTTTCTATGCTAAAAATTTCACATTAGTGTGAGTTTTATGATTCACATCAAAACTCCATTTGATTATGAAATGTTTATGGGACCAAATTAAAACTCTCATTTTATTCATGACATGTTTAATACCATTTAATAAAAATTATGATTCATAATAAACATTCATAAAATTTATTAAAAACTTGATCAAAACATAAACCATCCAGGTTAATCAAATTTTCTACTATAATCACCAAAGTTTCACTTTATTCATTTTGACCACTCAACTTCGAGTATCGATATCTAATTCCTCTAAGCTTCAGTTTAGACACGATATATTCGTTACAAACGAGAACTTAAACCAATAATAAATAAATAATAACAAATAGATAAATATAGTTATTTTATGTCCAAAGTTCCAACACATCACTATTTTATTTTTCAACTAGATGTTCTCATGTAAATTCACTTCGAACCGTTATAATTTTCATGCGTAAACTTTTAAAAAAAAATATTAATATTTTTTATTATGACTATTGACCAGTATAAAATCTAACTAATTATTTGATCATATTAATCTCAACTTTATTTTATTACAATAATAATTCTAGTCTAACTTCTTCTTAACTCCGTTAGTTTATGATATTGTGACACATGGTTGCTTGTGACGTGTTTGGTACATGACGTATTACATAATTAAAATAAAAAAAATACAATATATCACTTAACTTTGTGCATTTTTTATTCAGCTACTCAACAGTGATAAACATCACAATGAATAACTTTAGAAAATTATATTTTATAAAAAAGATTGAGTAATATATTTATACTTTTAATTATACCTATGTTATAAATTACGCCACGAGCAACGTTATGTGATACATCATAAAAAGCTAACGAAGTTAATGAACAGTTAAAGGAAGACCAACAAAATCGAAAGTTGAGATTAATACTAATCAACAGTTAAATGAGATTAATATTTAGCATAACCATAGTTTGAATTATTAATTAAAATCCACGTTTTTTAATTAATATAGTAGCAATCACTCTCATTAATAAATAAACGATGATCACATTTTTCACTTCCCGTTTATAAAGATAAAGATTATGATCACATCATTATACACCATCCCTCTGAAATAATAGCATCATTAGTTTGACTTTCTATTTACGTGACTTTATAACTAAACAGTTTAATACATGTTTCAGTAGTATGCAAGATTTTTAGGATTTTTTTTATTTAGATATAGTATTTTTGTTCTTTAATATTTTATCTTGTAGTATTTATATTATCTATTGGGTTAATTTTTGTTTTTATATATTTATTTACAAAGGTGATAATATATTGATTTATCATATACATCGTTTACTCGTCTATGATCAACAGCTACATTAGACCTTAATTTCTTGGCACAATCATACCAATAGTAACCAAATATGTTTACCTAAGACAACTACTTAATGTAGTGTACAAAGCTAGCTTCGTGTTTTATAGTAACAATACAAACCGGCTACTAAGTTACTAAAATAAAGTATACTAATATTTGGTTTCCATAAACTCACATTTATCATGCAATGAGTGCAACAAAATCTTAGTAGTTAAATTGGTAGAGGCGTTAAAATTCTAACAGGCCCTCTTAATGCTCACACCCACAAGAAAATTAATTTAGTTGCACTTTATCTACAGTGTTTACGCCGGCTCGAATAAATCTTGTATTTAAACATATTGGGAACAAACATATCATACAGTATAATTTTAAATATAAAACAATTATGATGTTAAAAAAATAAATATATTATATATACTCGGACCATAAGTTTTGACGTGCGTTGCGAAGCTTGGTTCAATAAAGTTTATATTGAAACATATGTAGAGATAAACACATAAGGATTCTTTCGGTTTTTAATCCTTTGTTGCTATTACACCAAACCCTAGTCCTAACCATTTTAACCCCTCGTTTTCAAATGAATATATTCAGCCCTGATTTAACAGTATACTTCATCTATATGTTTGATAAGCGTATGTTATAATATATTATGAGCAAAATGTTTAATGTTGTACATGCTTTGTGACATGGAACAGGTCCGTAATGGATCGCCAATCAACACACAATAAGTCGGTGCTATCGCTGCCATCATGTGTGTTACCATTGAAAAACCTTTCAATTCTATTCTTGCTCTTTTTTTCCTTTAACATCGCCTACCTTTTCTGTTGGTTTAATCTTGACGCGATATGGATTCGTTTGTTGGTTCACCGGTTAGTGTGTAAATGGGTCACCAAACATCAACGGGGTCATGGTTATGCTGTCATTGAGTTAACTTGTTAGAGTCAAAGTTGTTGGAGTCTTCAATTGAATGTCTTATGTGAACGTGATTGTATGGGAAGTTATTGTTGCTTATTTTACGGTTTAGTAGTGGTTTTCTGGTGCATTTGTATGACTATTTAAAGCCTTTGAGGTTAGTGATAAAGTATCTTGAAAGCAATTATCTCAACTCAAATTATATTGCATCGTGAGTTTTTGTTTTTGTATGTTTGATTGGTGGCCTGAACCATTTTTTTCCTTCCTATCACGGGTTGAGTTTTGACCACTCTAAACCATGAAGGCATGAATAGGTCGATCAAAAGTTGGGAATGTTGTTGTCTTTGATCAAGGGCTTTGGTGTTGGTGCTTACAAAAGAAGAGAGATATAAGCTGGTAACGTAAAGTATAACAGACAGAAATAGAGAGATTGTATTGATTTCATTCATTTTGTGTGTAAATAATCATATAAGTTATATAGGGATGCATTTGATTAAGAACAAAATCTGTAAAGAACCAAAAAAACTATTTCTAGCCACTTATTTTTTCTTTCTAGTTCAAGTTTTTTTTTATTTGTAAGTATATGGTAATTTTATGACGTAATTTGGTTGCTTTTTTACGTGAAATTTCACAGGAATAAACTTTTTTAATATTTGACCATCGTGTGTGTTCGCAAATGAATATATGTGCATATATGCATACATGTTATATGCATCTGCATATAATTCAATACAACAAGCTTTGAAGTGTAGTTTTCAAATACTAATAACATTAATAGGAAAGCAAAAACATAAATAGACATTTCATAATGGGATCAAAACCTAAATGGTGTATAGGCTTTTGTTGTAAAATAATTAGTAATTTTATGGGCAAAGAAATATTATAACAAATGGGTTTTGAGAAGACTAATCAATTTACAACAAACTCCAGAACAATAACTATGATAACAATCGTTATTATGACCACAATCGATAATTGACGATAAAATTCACATACGTTTGTTGTAAATTAATGAGTCGTTTTCACCCCATTATGACTTTCTATGTCTTTGTAAAACCGTGAAATCTCCCAAAACAGTCAAACCACGATCTCAATCATATGAATGCGAATGTAAACATGATTGGATTGAAATAATAAATTGAATTGATCACAAATGCGTCTCTATAAATAAACACAACCTATTAAAGGTCTTGTGCGAATCGACAGTACAGAAGTGAATAATGAACCAAGCTACTTTACAAAACGAAACTAAGCTATTTATACTAAACAAGAGTTCTCGCGCGACTTGATTTCGCGCGGCTAAGCCTTTCACGCGGGATCAGCCTTTCGCGTGGAGTCAGTTGTCGCGTGGAAGCTTCATCTCGCGTGAGTCTGCTTTCGCACAACCCTTCTTCAGAATTCGTTATCATTAAGTCTTTAAATGTTTTGCTGAGCCTTGATTAGTCTTCTACATCTCCCCCTAGGCTCGGTGAAACATCTCAATCAAAATCAACATTTGCTCTCTTGTAATTGCATGAATAAACATACCATTTGTTCCGAAGGATTCGATCCGTCATCCAGACATACTGGCAAGATAGAAAGTAAACTGACATCAGCTGCAATGGACAGTGTAGTAGCTTGATTAAGTCGTCTTTGCCAAACTCATTAGTCAGCTGGATCAATGATTCTAATGATTTGTCAGTGCATTGATCACAGCATGACCTGAATCCTTCTCACATCTCCAAGAAAGTAATTGCTTTAAAGATTAAAAGAACAGGAGCATGGACTGGAATCTTCCTTTTCTTGTAAGAATTTTCAAATGAGATCATATAGTCTTTATCAAGTCAACTCTGTCCAGCTTTATTTAAAATGAACTGGTTAAGTTGATTGTCAATATATTTGTCCTTTTTAAACTCATACTTCAGGTTTTACTCAGAACATAAGGAGTGATATATATACATGTTTTGTGTTGATTTAATATAATCAGTGGATCCCACAATCAAAACTTCTGTAAATAATTATTATCCTTCAAGACAACTGTCGAGATTTCAAGTCACCCCAAATTGACTTAACCATGCTTGTTGATCAAGGATATCATTTATTATCCTAAAAAATACTATTTGAGCATAACTAGCCTGAGAAATATCTCTTAATCACGGAATATTAACAAGTTTAAGGACTTACTAACATCCATCCGGACTTACGTCTGCCCTCCTCAGATGTTTAGGACTTACAAGCCATCCGGACTACATGCCTCATCTTTTGATTTTGCCTTCCATGATCAAAAATATTCTCAAAATAAAAAATATATACCATATAGTATGTATGTCTTTAGACATATCTTTTGATTTGTGCATCTTGGCATCTTATATCCTATATGCCTTTTGGCATCTTGTTGCCAATGATTTTGCTCAACTATTTTCTTTTGTCTTTTTATTTCTTTTGGTCTTTTTGTATTTTCTTTTATATATTAACTAGTTATGATAATCCTGAATCAAAAATACAGGCTTGAGTATGACAGATTATAACTCTCAGTCTGTGTTAGAACATTTTGACATGTCACAGAATCCTGATATGTTCCCCACTAAATCATATCTCTTTAATTCAAGTTTAATCACTCAATTATGATCTTTTCATTTCTGAAAGCAAAGCCTATTGACATCAAACAAATCAGTCTATTCGTATTTAAGAAGCCTTTGAAAGTCTAGACTCTTTTTGAAACTGTGTAAAATCATTTCTCATTTAATCATGAAAATTCATTTTTATTGACCAATCTTGACTCCCCCTAAGACCAAAATATTTTTTCAAAGCTTATTTTCAAATTTCTTCTTTTCTCCGTATATGACTGAACATTTGAAGCAATTGTAAGTTTCCTGTCATATGTCTTTGAACAACCGCTGTCTACATGCCATAAGCCTTTCAATGATCTTTTGCGGTCGTTCCGCATAAGTAACAAACTTACTTAGCTTTTGGTACCCAAGTCAAGTATGACTTGAAGCACATTATGTGTTGCAGCAAGACAAAATGATTTGAGATTATTATATTTGTTTTTGCACATCAGCCTTTTCATTTACACTTTTCAGCTTGATGTTTTCTTTTAAATCATTAATCAAACTCTTATTCTTTTGACAATATACATTAACAACTTTTGATTTCATTTGTTTGGCAAATTTTCCACATGTGAAAAACAATTTTCTATTATGAGCAATAGAATTATGAAATCGTTGTTTGCTTAATGATTTTTGTCGAAAGGACAATTATTTACCAACTGATTTTGTTTCCAACACTGATAAATCTCCTTTGTTGTGTGGGAAACAAACTGTGGATGACAATTATGAAAATTGTCATAAAAACCAAAGTCAAATGACTTTTTGGTTTAACATTCTGCACAGTCTCTCGAATCTGTGCCTCATTTGATAATTGCTTGTTCATCTTTTGCAGATTCGAGGAAATTGTTGAATTATGACCACTTTGGATTTTAGATTTAGCAGTTGTGACTTTTGAAAATGATGATGCTGGAATAGGACCAGTCTTAGACTTTGCTGGAGTAGGACCAGACTTTGAATTGCTGAGGAGAGACCAGGCGTTGATATATCGAATTGGTGCTGGAGAGGACCAGGCTTTGATTCGAATGGATGCTAATAAGGACCAGACTTTGAATTTTTAGATTGGATGAAGAAAGATCATTCACTTGCAAATCTGGCTACAAATCTCTTGATTCACATGGTTAGCATTATAATGAAGTTTATTTTTAAGAATCGAAATTCGTTTCTTAAAAATATGCTCTTCATTTTCAATTAAACCTTTAGAAACAAATCTACTTTTAAAGTCCTTTTCAAGTTTTTCTTTCTGATTTTCCCTCGATTTGCATTCAATTACATTTACTATTTGATTTAATCTCATTCAAATCAACAGTCTTTTCATTTCCTGACAAAGTTTGATTACAAGTAGATTTAAAACTTTTACTTCTTATTTTTCAAACTATCACTCTCATTTTCCTTTTCATTGTCACTCTCCCATTCTTCACAACCCATCCACCTTCACATTATCTGCATAAAAATTTTCAGTTGATTGTTTAGGTTTAGTTATTATGATAGGATCAACAGAAAGATTTACTTTAACTGAAGGTTTAAGTCTAGGGATGAGAGAAACCTATCCCATCTCATATCAGAATCAGAAATGCCATCAGAAGAAGGTAAACATGAATAATCATGATTAATTGGAGGAGCAATGTTTGAAATCCACACCACATTTTTCTCCTTTTCTCCTCTGAGTCATTTGTGACTTGATAATCCCTTCACCATAGTTAATGAAAGTTCAAATTTTTCAACAGTCAATTTAGCCGAGGCTAGTTCACTGTTAGATCTATTAATTTCCAAGGCGAGTTCATTGTTTCTATTTGTCAAATCATTATTTATACATTCTTTATCATGAAGATTTAGTTGTAAATGTATATTATTTTATTTAAACCTTCAAGTTTTCTTTAAAAATCTTTTCATTTGACTTGTGTTTTCGAGCTTGATATTGTTTTTTCAACTTCCATTATCAAGTTTTCATTATGACTCTATACCTTTGAACTTTCTCAACAAAGAATTTGTGCATAGATCATCATAACCTTTGTTCTGAGCTTTCTCCTCCAGGCTCTTCAACCCTTTTCACCATGAATGCTTTCATAGCCTCAACTGGTTCTTCCTTTTCTTCCTTCTCAGCTTCCTTCTTACATTCAACTTCTTCCTTCTCTCTTCAACTTCTTCCTTCTCAGCAACACTCCATCCAAGAGATCATCAGATATAAACTCGGCAAACAGATTCTCATTTTCCTCTGGCATAAGATGATTCAAATTTGGTGTTGATGAAGACATGTTGATCAGAAACCGAAAATCAGACTTTTGTACAAAAACTCAAACCGTGCGACAACTCCTTTTCGCGTGAGATCTATTTTCGCGCGCGAACTTCTTTCGCGCGCGAAATCTAATCGTGCGAGTTTCCCACTAAGTCACAAGCGAAATCGCGTGAAAAGTAAAATAACTGCCTGTGTGAAAACTGATTATTTCGCACGGCGAAAACTCCCAGTCGTGCACAATCATTCTCCAACTGTTTGTTCAAGCGAAAATCACCTCCAATTCACTGAATAGGTCCATTATACTCATTTTAGTCCGATTTTAATGAATTAGTTCAATTTTAAGCTTAATTATGACTAAAATTCACTAAAGTCCACTAAATCAGTCAAATCAGTCCAAACTGCAAATTTGAGCAGCATAACATCACCATACTGAATCTCAAGTAATCAATGATGAATAGCTCCAGAAATGAGTAGAAATCAATCCAAATCTTCTTCAAATCGTGGTTCTAGAGCCTAATGCTCTGATACCAATTGTAAAACCGTGAAATCTCCCAACAAACAGTCAAACCACGATCTCAATCTAATGCGGAATGTAAACATGATTGGATTGAAATAAGAATTGAATTGATCACAAATGCTTCTTCATAGAATAAACACAACCTATTACAGGTCTTGTGCGAAATAGCACACTACAGAATGAATAATGAACAAAAGCTTGATTACAAAACGAAAACTAAGCCATTTATACTAAACAAAGAGTTCTCGCGCGACTTGCTTTTCGCGCGGCTAAGCCTTTCGCGCGGGATCCCTTTCGCGTGGAGTCAGTTGTCGCGTGGAAGCTTCATCTCGCGTGAGTCTGCTTTCGCACAACCTGTCTTGAGAATTCGTATCATTAAGTCTTTAAATATTTTGCCGAGCCTTGTTAGTCTTCTAGTCTTTATTCGGTAGAGGTGTCAAGGTGAAACAAAATCAAAAGTGGGTGGCGATGATGAATCGAGACCGGGAGAGGTAGGCGAGTATGTTTTTATTAACTAATATTAATGTCTAAAATTTGTCATTTTGTGATACAATATTTTAAGTCTTATTTACATGACTTGAATCGATACGATCATATAGAATTTGCTAGTTGCTCTTTTTATTTAACAATTTCATTTGTAACATTGATATCGGTTTGAATAAATTCGTTTGTAACAATTATGACGAATATGTTATTCATGATATAGGTTTCATGATATTTTGGGTGGGCCAAACATATTCAGACACTAAAATATAGAATTAAAATCAACATCATTTTATAAAAAAATAAAATCTAATATGAACATCTAAAATAGAATTTAATACTATGAAAAAATATCTTATTTTATTTTCTTAAAAAGTTGATATCAAAACACTATAGGTGTAGGGTAAAATACCAAAATACTCTCATAATTTCATACACTTTTATTAAATAAAAGAAGATAAAAATAAAAAATGTAGTTAGAAATGTTCTTTTTGTTCTTTACAAATGTGACATCCGGTAATTTTCTCTTACCAAACTCCGTTAGTTCCGTTATGCCTTGCATACTCGTGTCACGAGCACACACTAGTTGTCGTTGAACGTTGGTGACTTAATAATAATTAAAATTTTAAATTGATAATTATTTAACTAATAATGTTGTTTATTAGTTGTGCTTACGCGATTTAAATATTATTTATGAATTTTACCTTGTAGCGTGCCAACGTGTTATATTTATTTCTTGTATTTTGTGACTAGTGAAAATTATGCATGATTATTTTTGTTGATTAATAATGTTAGTATTTTGTAGTTAAAAACTATTTAAAAAGTGTTTAAAAAGATTAGTTTTTATAAAATATAAACAAAAGGGGGTTAAGTATAATTAACTAAAACTAAACTTAACAAAATAATCCAACCCTAATCCCCCACCCTTCATTCGGCCGCAACCTCATCCCACACACCCTCACCTTGCGATTTTGATCATTAGCACACATATACAAGTCGAATTTGACCTAGTTCAAGTACTCCAAGGTGTTAACAAGTTCCAATTTTGATTCCTACATGTTTAAAGGTTAGATTTTATCAAGTTTTTCATGATTTTTTATATTGATGAACCCTAGTTTGAAAATTATGAATGGAAGATGAAATTGATGATGATTTGATGATGATATGATGTTATCTAGATTGTATGAATGTTAATCTAGGGTGATTGTGCAAGAAATTCATGATTTTGATGACCTAGTTCATAACTTACCCAAAATAGTAACCTTTTATCATGAGATTGTGCCATTGATGTTGTTTGATGATGTATTGATGTTAGTTGGATTGTATTGATGTTAGTTTATGATGATCTTGCAAGGAAATCCATGATTTTGATGTGTAGTTCATATATTACTATTAATAGTAACTTTATTGCATGAAGTTGGTGATTTGGTGTGAATTGATGATGTTATGGTGTTCATGATGTTGTATGAATGTTAGAATGATGATGATTATGCTAGAAATCTAAGAATTTACAATTTAGTTCATATCTTTCTAAAAGTAGAAACTTTTGATTATGAAATTGATGAATTATGATGATGGGTTGGTGTTGAACATGTCTAGGTATTGATATATTGTTAATGAATTCATGAATGTATTAGGTGTTAGATAGATTTTGGGATGAATTTTCCCAAAGGGAAACTTTATTTATATGAAACATGTGTTCTTGTGAATTTGGTTATGGTTTTGATATTAGGAGCATGCTAGTATGTTATAAATGATATTTAACTTGTTAGAATGTATGATTTGGGTCAATTGGTTACATGATGAATTGTTTGGGTCATTTTAGGTTTTCTTGGGAATCGTGCAAGTAGGATGCACAAAGCACAAGGTTATGCATGTGGATTGTGCCATAGTGTTTAATAATCATAGTATGAATGTGTGGATCATATAACTTGGCAATTTAGAATATGATTGTAATTATGCTAGCCATGTATGAGGGTTTGACTATCTTGTTTTGGGTTTATGGTGATTAAGGTGATTTATGTGCATAGTGTGGTAATCTTTGCAAACATGATTGTTATATGATATAATATTTTTTTGAGCAAGTATACAACTTAAACACGTCACCAACGGTCAAACGGGTCAACTAGGTCAAACGAGTCTTGTTTTCTAAAACCTTTGGTCAATGTGTTAATTGTACACTTAGTGTTGTTAGAGATTCCGTGTATACGTACTTATATACTTGCACATATTAGGTAAGTTCACACCCCACTGTTTACTACTTCCTTTTGGGGGAGATAGCATACTATTTTCTTTACAAACACTTTTATGGATAAGATTATGCTAGTATAAGGGAGTGTAGTATTACCATGAAAGTCCTCACACTTTCGGATCGTTAATACTGTAACTAGCAGGAAATGCTGGGTAGTACTACTGGGCCTGACAAGCCCCACTTGTACGACTCGAGGTCAAACGGGTGCAATATTGTCCTAAACACAAACATAAGCACAACTTGGTAGGTTGTGATAGGAGGCAAACAAACGAAATACAGGTCAGCTTCGATCGCGAAATCACTATACTTACTACTTGTGAAACTAGACTAGCTATCTCTTTCAGCACATTGCTTATATTTTATCATTGTTATTATTTATGTTAATGCAAACTCTTGAACTCACCAGTATTGTGTTGACTATTTTAGTATGCTATTCTCAGGTCGTTAACAACTGCCGTAGGAGCATACATGGGTCAAGCACATGCATTTATAAACTGATGTCATTACTTTTGAATTGGTTTACATTTGGTTTTAATTATGGTTTGGCACGTGTTTAGACAATGTTATTTTTTCAAGTACTTTGGCTTTGATTTACTTACAAACGCTTCCGCACAGTTTTCGGTTTTAACCTCTGATTGGTTTTTGATTAAACGTTGCATATAGGGTCATTCTAAGTAACTAATGACTGGGATCCTGGTTTGTTTACACGCATCACGGTAAAACTCCGCACGTGGATTTTGAGGGTGTGACATTGGTTATAGGGAACTAGGTTGCATACACACTTGTCTATAACTGCACACAGTTAGTTAGTTACTCGTTACTTATTCCCTTACTGTATACTTATTGGCATACACCTCACGTACCCTGCACTATGGCATCATCATCACGAGCTACGGGTAAGATACCAGTAAGTTCTGATTCCCCTACACGTTCTGAGTCCTCTCCTCTGCCTCCTGTACCTGACCGAACACCCGAGTGGCCACGACTTGACTACACTCATGGAGAGATGGATTGGAATCAACCATCCATGTTGATGGAATACGATGCCCTATAGGATTGGAACTTTTATCCTAACTATATGGACCATATGATGTATAGGGAGCGCGTGCCTACTAAGTGGCCAAGGACTAGGAACAGTTCTGAGCAGTCTACACTTTCATTTCCTCCGATAAAACAATCTACTGGGCAGATGATTGCAGCGTTGGTTGCTGCTTTAGACACAGAGAAACTACGCACTCAGTGGCATACTGGTTGGTCATCGAACTACGACATCAGATGCGAGAGATGAAGAAAGAAGTGGCTGAAGTGAAAGACCTACACTACGAGTCCTATCAATATCAACACACTTTGGCTAATAGGATGGCTCAAACAACTCACTGATCAGAGGCTCGAAACAACACCATACATGATCATGGGGTGAGACTTGATGCCTTGGGGGCACAGTTCACGCGATGCACATAGTTGTGGAACCCGAAGCGCAACCAGAAGAAAAAGAGGACCCTAAAGAAGAATCGGAAGAAGACCCTGAGGAAGAACCTGAGGAAGCCCCAATAGAGGAAGAAGAGCCAGATGAGATGGAAGAGGACAATGATAGATATGATGTCCTAGATTGATCTTCCTTTCCATTAATTAGACTTAGACTGCGTAGTGTTTTTCATTTGAAAACCTATATGGGAAGGGTTGTTTCCCACCTAACTGAAAAACTAAAATTTTTGACATGGATTGAATATTTGTGAAATGGTTACAATTTATTTATCTTTGGTTATTATTTTGGTTATAAATGTTGTGGTTGATGATCTGCTTTATTTTTCTACTATCAATTATGCTTTAATGAGATGAATATGTTACATGTTACTCATTTTGGTGTTTGTGAATGTAAAGTGAAAATGGAAGCCGGTGGTAGAGGATGTGGTCGTGGACGTGGCGCTGGATGGGGCGTTGGATGTGGTTGCGACATGGGAGCGGTTAACATGACCTCCGCAGAACTGGCTGCTCTGATCAATGAGCATGTGCAGGCGGCAGTGGATGCAGTGCACGCTGCACAAATGGCCGTTGCACAGCCAGCAGTTAAACGATACAAGTGATTGACAACCACTCTAATTGCTTGTTTAAATTGTTAAACTAAACAATTTTCACTTGTTGAAACAGGACCCCCACCCTGTACTTACAAATCTTTCATGGATTGCAAGCCCCACACCTATAGTGGAGCTGAAGGTGCTATTGGACTGGTTAGGTGGTTCGAGAAGACCGAACCAGTATTTGCCAATTGTAACTGCCCGCCGGCTGACAAAGTAAAGTACGCGACCGGGACTCTTGAGGGCGCAACACTTTCTTGAGGAATGCCCAGGTTCAAATGTTAGGTCAGGCGATGGCCAACGACCTACCCTGGGATGAGTTCAAGGCAATGATGATTGATAAGTATTGCCCTCATGATGAGGTGTAAAAATTGAAGATGGAGCTGTGGCAGCTAAAGATGCAAGGTTCTAAGAGTGAGGCCTACAATACCAGGTCTTATAAGTTGGCTACATTGTGTCTTGGGATGGTGACCCCGATGCATAAAAGAATAGAGTTGTACCTGCGTGGTTTGGTTCCTGAAATCCAAAGCATGGTCACTGCCTCCAACCCTACTACCATTCAGCAAGCAATTCGGTTGGCTCATAAGTTGACCGACCAGGCGGTGGAACAAGGTAAACTGCCAAAACGGGGTGCAGTGGCTAGCGTACCAGCGGTGGCGAGTGTACCAGACCACAAACACAAGTGGGATGGTCCAAACAACAAGGGATCAACATCAGGAAACCACAGTAGTAACAGCATCAGCAACAACCGAGGAAGTTTAACAACAACCAAGGTTTTAATCAAACCGCCACTACCACCCAAGGACAAGGAGGGTACGTGGGAAGGTATCCTAAGTGTAACCGTCATACCCCCGCTGATAGCGGAAACACGAGGATGTAACGAACGGGATTGTCATAACACATTGTTAAGTTAATAGAGATGCATTAAATGAAGAAAGCCAACGTGTCATGACGTCACCCGACACAAATGGAGACTTGTGTCGCAGTTAGTCAATTCCACAACAAACTAGTCTTACAAACCAAATAAGTATAAGTCCCACAACTCGGGAAATAAATGAACATAAGTGAATAATGAAAATCAAGCAACTGTCACAGACATCCAATGAGTCTAAGTAGTGCAATCCTAAGGTCGTCGCTAAGGCAGCATCCCTAGCTATCCTCAATGATTGTTACCTGAAAAGATATGCTCAAAAGGTCAATATATTGTTAGTGAGTTCACAGGTTTTAAGTAATAAAACATGTTAAGATGAAAACAACATGTAAGTTTAATAAATGCTACCGCAACTACATTTATGTGTAGGCGGTTTTACCAGTTATAAATGGCTACAGCCAAACCTATTCATCAGTTCCACACGGGAATTGATGGCTGTATAGAAAGCATTCCCAAAGCATAAATAGTTTAAATGACGTAGCAAGATCCACTAAGCGCATACGTATAGTTTACAACCAAACCAATCCTTAGGTCCCATTACCGGAACTAATGGTTGTAATGGATGCTCGGCAAAGAAGAACCACAAAGTAGACCCACGAAGAAGAACCACACCGCCGAGAGCATCCAAGGTCAATAGCATTCACAAGTAACATCATACAACTCATAGCATCAAAGTAATAGCGCATAGACATGTAAACCACCAAGTAATATACAAGGTAGCAACATAGCATAGAGTCAAACAACATCATTCAACAAGATAAGCAAGATAAGTTAACCATAAGAGTTGCAGCAGACTTCCATTAAGGAAGATGCTTGAAAATGTGTTAAGTAAGTGAGCATTCTTTTTCCCCAAGTTTGAAAATGATTGAAACAATTGTATATGCATAAAAAGGGGCCGTGAAACTCACCTTGAATTGAGATGAAAATGGAGTGAACAAAAGGGCTTCTAAAGACACGAACATTGAGCGATCACACACCTATAATTAGTTATAGTTAAGTCTTTATAACGTGATTGACGAGAAAGGGATATTTGGTTGGTTCGGGTCGGTTCGGTTTGACGCGTGACACGCACACAAATAGATGTATATATTACCAGATTTAAGTTTTATAATAAAATTAACGTTAAATCAAGGATTAGAGTTTTGATAGAATTATGGGGTTTTAATAAGTATTAAGTTTACAAAGTAATTATTTATATTTGATTCCATTAGAAGGATTATATATGTATGTTTAATATTTTAGAATAATATTAATATAAGAATGATGAGGTTCAATATGTAATTTATAATTATAGGGATAATTAAAATAGTATTTCGATTAAAATAAGATATTAATCTATACCATTAGTTAAAATATATTTTATAAGAATAATATTCTTAAACATTTTGTGTAATTATAAATATATATAATTTCCACAATTATGAAAGTAATTCTTTAAAGAATAAAGATAATATTGTATCCATTAATACTTTAATGATTTAAATTATTTTAGAGTCTATTTTTATAAAAATAATTATTATGATATTTGTAAATAATATTTTATAAGAATTATTAAGGTGTTTAAATAAAATAAATTTACAGAAAATAATTATGTAACATTTAAAATAAGGAAAGTTAATAAACTTATTTTTACAATTTTTAGAATTTTTTATATATTTTTTGTTTAGGCTAAAAAGCCTTAAAAAAATATGTGAGGTAGCCCGGGTTCGAACCCTGGGACCTCTAGTATGGGATGCGCGTGTGTACCAGTAAACCAAGGCCGTGGCCGCGGTTATACTTGGTTTCTAATCATTTTAAACTCAATCACCGAAGCTCCCCCCCAAATCCAGAACCCTAGTTTGATTCTTGTTCTAATCGAACACCATTCGGGTGTTGATAACCAAATCAAGTGTGGGGCTTTTAATCCCCTCATTAAACCGTGTCTAGGGAGGGTTTAATTACCTGATAAATCAATGGAACCGATGGGTTCGAGTTCGAGTTTGGTCGCGACCAAATGAGGTGGTAGCAGGTGGTGTTTCAAGTTGTTTTAGATCAAATTGAGCTCGATAAAAGGTTTTTAAATGCTTAAACGATCGTGAGTGCGTGATTATTTCGATTATTATAGCGGTTAGTGCGATCTTGGCGTGGTTGGTCGACCGAAAAAGAAGGAAAAAGAATCGCACTAAAATTTTAAATTGTATTGTGATGCAAGTGTTCGAATCATATTCTAGAAAGAATTTGGAGCGATCCGGGGTCACGAATAGGTTGTTTCGAGGTGTTTTTCGGGTTTTGGAATTCGCCGGTGGGTCGCCGGTCCGGTGACTGGAAAAACGAGAGGGAAAGGGATGGGAGGCTGAGATATAAAAAAATTTACACAAATGGTCCCTAAACTTTAAAACTTATTATTTTATGTTAAAAACTTTTAAAATAAGTTTAAAATTTGCATAAGTACCCCCTGCACTTTTAAATCTAATTTTTTTCTAATGTTTATTTTTCTTAATAATTATTAATAGCAATATTATTATTATTATGATGTTTTATTATTATTATTATTTATTAAATTTTTGTAATTATTGAAATTAATATCGTATTAAACTTAATTGTTTATAAAATTAATTTTTTCATTAAAAAAATACGGGATGTTACAGTCTCCCCTGCTTTAGGAAATTTCGTCCCGAAATTTAATCACGAGAAGACTGAAATGAAAAGATGAGGATACTGCGATTTCTCTTGGTCCTCACGTTCCCAGGTGAACTCTGGGCCACGTTTAGATTCCCAGCGGACCTTGACAATCGGTATTCGGCTGCGTTTTAGTTGTTTGATTTCCCAATCCATAATTTTCAGAATATAATTTCGTGGTAAGTAATGTCTAGAAATCAAGATAAGACCAACAATGATGAGAAAGGTTATCTGTCGGAATTTAAGAATTCCAACGTCATCATATGAAACGACCTTAACGCATATCTTGTGAATATGTATTTCTCCTTTGACCAACCATCGTCTAAGAATAATACGCTATGCGAAGATCTTGGAATGAGTTCACGACGATGGTTAAGAATACAGAAAATGAATCAATCATTCAAATAACGATTGATGTTTTAACGTCATACCATGGTATATGAATATTTGAAACAGATACAGGTCAATTTCTCGACCCGTCATCCCATATAATTTAATATAAGATTTGTCAATCGGTTTATAATGCACCAATTGTCATCATAACCTCTAAAATAAAAAGCATTTTTAGTTGAAAGAAAAGTTAAACGGAGATCCATAGGATCACGAATGTTAGGTCTTGTCATTTGTGAAGGTAAGACACTTGGACACATACCAAGTTACGTCTTTTCCTTTATGCCAAACCCATGGCTACAAGTTACGAAGTTTATGAACCATTATATCCACATCACAATAAGGATAATAACAAGTCTTGTTGATCGAAATCAAGATAGAATTTCAATGATTTTCAAGGCTAAAGATTCAAAAGCGATTCAAGAAGTGATCCAAACAATAAGAAAGGTATTTGTAACCATTTTTGCAAGGTAACAAATTTCCAAAGGTAGATTGCATACGTAATTCATCAAACCCATAAGTATAGTCGAGAACATTCGTATGACTAGAAAGACATAATCACAAGTTTATAATATCTTTATTTGATAAAAGATTGTTTAGGAAGACTACCATCACGTAATCAGGTGTTGATGATACCTCAAAATGAAAGTTGATAAGTAAGGAATAAATTGTTCGATGTAGCTAGATCGAGTCAAAACATGAAGATAAAGGAAAGAAATCTATTTAAGAATTTACATGCTCCGATAACGAACGCACGTCCTCTGGCAGCATTTCCTAACCCGGATTACCAGCTATGGCCATCACCTGCTGCTGTTATTCCCTTGTTGACCCGGTGCCCTATTCAGTCTGGGGCACATGTTCCGGTAGTGACCAAGACCTCCGCACTCATAACAAGCCCTAGCATTCCCGGTGGGGTTAACCGCGTTGACGGGTGTCACATGGTTCGGCGCAACTCTACAATCTCTTGCTAGGTGTCCCGGGCGCCTACAGTTCGCACACGCCCGACACGGCATTGCTGGGGGATGATGAAGTGTGCACCTGTTACATTTAGGGTGCGGCCCAGCATATTCTTTCCTTTCTTGAGTCCACAACCACGGAATTTCAGGTCATCTTGGCCTTCTTATCAAATCTTACGGCGTTAGACCGACTAGTTTTCCCCAACCTCCTTTCTCTTCTCTGGTCCCCTGCCCAACGTCCCTGTTCTTACCATCTCATCAGTTAGAGCGCCGACTTTCAGGATTGCGCTCTGAATCGTGGGAGGAGCAGCTGCTGTTACCAATGCTCGGATTTGAGATGCGAGTCCCTAAATATACCTTTCAATCCTCTTAGATTCCGGAGTGACTAGGTGTGGAACAAGTCTTGCCAACTCATGAAAACAATCAGTGTAAGCTGCGTGCCCAGCTCCTACCATCGCATGGTTCCAGAATTCCTGCTCAAGTTTCTGCATCTCGTTGAGAGGGCAGTATTCTTCAGAAATTAGGGCTTTGAACTCATCCCAAGTCATTTGCATCGCAGCCTCTCTTCCTCTTGCTTGTACCTGGGTATTCCACCAGGTTAATGCCTTGCCCTGCAATGAACATGTGGCATACTTGATTCTGTGGCTGTCGAGGCACCCACTGATGTCAATTACTGCCTCCATCTTTTCAAGCCACCTAGTTAGGGCTATCGCCCCACCTTTCCCATCGAATTCTCGGGGTTTGCAGGCCACAAATTCCTTGTAAGAACATCCCCGTCTAGTATTATTGACCCCAGCTTCGTTCCCATTTGTTCCACCAATCCCAATGTCTTCCCCTGTTCCTTGGTTATGCTGACCATTAGTATCATGATCCCCGTGGAGATGATGATTCAAAAGAGTGTCACTCACTTGAGTCACAATAGTCGAAATCAGTGCAGCTAGCTGCTGAGAAATCATAGCAGCTATGTCAGGGTTGTCAGTTCCCTGATTGTTGCGAGCTGGAGCACCACCTGTTCTTGGTGGTCTACCCCTACCCCTGCCTTGTGGGTCTCACCTTCTTGATTGGTACTACGTGTGACTCTTCTAGGTGGCATCTTCTAATTATAGAAAGGTGTAAACGTGTAAACTTTAGTAAACATGTAAACCTTAGTGACTTTAAGATACACGTATGATTCCACTCATCAAGTTCCAATAACACATGCTTCGGTCCATCAAGATCATCACGTAGCCCAGTTTAAGCACATTCTTAGTATACCGGTGATGCTTATATATAGGGTTCCCCGCAGCGTTCCCCACACACCCACGATATACCTTGAATGACGCTTAAACCGTTACACGACATCCTAATTTTCCTTAGCATCATTCCGAAGAGTAACGTAATGTATGTGTAGAGAGTATCGTCACTCCTCTAAAGGATAGGGTCAATGTCATGATTGGAAATACCCTGAAGGCTCTAAGTAGGATAGGACTTAAGTAGTAGCAAGTGTTAGTAATGTTTTGTTACCCTTAACGAAGTCTTACTAGAATTATGATCCTAGCACATCATAGGGTATAGAATAGAGAACTTGTGATACTCCTGATTGTTACCTCATGGTAAGATTTGCCATGCTTCTCATGCAGTGCAAATTGCAATTACGTGTGCACCCGTAATGGTAATTTACCCTGCATGGTCACCCTAGCTCCACTTACCCCAAGTTAACATCATATTTGTCAACACTCATCAAGCCTGGTTCGTGTAATGTCCTCATGTCCATGAGCCATTAGTATTCCAATAGTAGTATATAGTAACAGTAACTCCAAGCTATAAGCACAATATGTTTAATGATAGTTGCCTATCCTTCATACTTTCAGGATTTCAGGCATAATAACAATAAGATGTTCCGAGTGTAATCGTTTGATTTCGTAAATCAAAGCGAGTACATTGACTAACCAAGTACTAGGTCAATCACAAATTGGTTGAAGACATACGTACCTATAAGCAGATACTCATACCTAAGGGTCCCCAGGTAAGGTAAACGGATCCATTGGTTGATTTGGATTTATATGAGTACCTTGCCTAGACAGAACACCCGAGATACAGGTATCCACTCTTCCAGCATTGTATGTATTCAGTGGTGAGACACAGACTTTGACGAAATTTTGAAAACCATGAATAACGATTCAAAGCTCATTTTGATAACCATTTGATTTAGGCACACAATGCCTTAGAATATGATTTAAGATTTTGTGTGCATTGATAAGATTATAAGAGGAATCACATAAGACATATAATCACATAATCAAGTATAAACATATAAAGCACATATGCGTAGAATCATGTATAAAGTCAAGTAACAAGTATAAGGAACACACACGTAATATTAAATGCAAGCTAGTCCTAGCATGCATTCTACATGAAGGTTCCTAGGTTATAGTCTAGGTCAAGTGTATTGCCTAATTCTCTATAACCAATGGCTCTGATACCAATCTGTCACACCCCCGCTGATAGCGGAAACACGAGGATGTAACGGACGGGATCGTCATAACACATTGTTAAGTTAATAGAGATGCTTAAATGAAGAAAGCCAACGTGTCATGACGTCACCCGAAACAAATGGAGACTTGTGTCGCAGTTAGTCAATTCCACGACAAACATAGTCTTACAAACCAAATAAGTATAAGTCCCACAACTCGGGAAATAAATGACATAAGTGAATAATGAAAATCAAGCAACTGTCACAGACATCCAATGAGTCTAAGTAGTGCAATCCTAAGGTCGTCGCTAAGGCAGCATCCCTAGCTATCCTCAATGATTGTTACCTGAAAAGATATGCTCAAAAGGTCAACATATTAAGATGAAAACAGCATGTAAGTTTAATAAATGCTACCGCAACTACACTTATGTGTAGGCGGTTTTACCAGTTATAAATAGCTACAGCCAAACCTATTCATCGGTTCCACACGGGAATTGATGGCTGTATAGAAAGCATTCCCAAAGCGTAAATAGTTTAAAATGACGTAGCAAGATCCACTAAGCGCATACGTATAGTTTACAACCAAACCAATCCTTAGGTCCCATTACCGGAACTAATGGTTGTAATGGATGCTCGGCAAAGAAGAACCACAAAGTAGACCCACGAAGAAGAACCACACCGCCGAGAGCATCCAAGGTCAATAGCATTCACAGTAACATCATACAACTCATAGCATCAAAGTAATAGCGCATAGACATGTAAAACCACCAAGTAATATACAAGGTAGCAACATAGCATAGAGTCAAACAGCATCATTCAACAAGATAAGCAAGATAAGTTATCCATACGAGTTGCAGCAGACTTTCATTAAGGAAGATGCTTGAAAATGTGTTAGTAAGTGAGCATTCTTTTCCCCCAAGTTTGAAAATGATTGAAACATTGTATATGCATAAAAAGGGCCCGTGAAAACTCACCTTGAATTGAGATGAAAATGGAGTGAACAAAAGGGCTTTTAAAGACGCGAACAATGAGCGATCACACACCTATAATTAGTTACAATTAAGTCTTAAAACGTGATTGACGAGAAAGGGATATTCGGTTGGTTTGGGTCGGTTCGGTTTGACGTGCGACACGCACACAAATAGATGTATATATATTACCAGATTTAAGTTTTATAATAAAATTAACGTTAAATCAAGGATTAGTTTTGATAGAATTATGGGTTTTAATAAGTATTAAGTTTACAAGTAATTATTTACATTTTGATTCCATTAGAAGGATTATATATGTATGTTTAAATATTTTAGAATGATATTAATATAAGAATGATGAGGTTCAATATGTAATTTATAATTATCTAAGGATAATTAAAATAGTATTTCGATTAATAATAAGATATAATCTATACCATTAGTTAAAATATATTTTATAAGAAATAATATTCTTAAACATTTTGTGTAATTATAAAATATATATAATTTCCACAATTATGAAAGTAATTCTTTAAAGAATAAAGATAATATTGTATCCATTAATACTTTAATGATTTAAATTATTATTTAGAGTCCATTTTTATAAAATAATTATTTATGACATTTGTAAATAATATTTTATAAGAATTATTAAGGTGTTTAAATAAAATAAATTTATAGAAATAATTATGTAACATTTAAAATAAGAAAAGTTTATAAAACTTATTTTTATAATTTTTATAATTTTTTATATATTTTTATTTAGGCTAAAAAGCCTTAAAAATATGTGAGGTAGCCCGGTTCGAACCCGGGACCTTTAGTATGGGATGCGCGTGTGTAACAGTAAACCAAGGCCGTGGCCGCGGTATACTTGGTTTCTAATCATTTTAAACTCAATCACCGAAGCTCCCCCCCAAATCCAAGAACCCTAGTTCGATTCTTGTTCCAATCGAACACCATTCGGGTGTTGATAACCAAATCAAGTATGGGGCTTTTAATCCCCTCATTAAACCGTGTCTAGGGAGGGTTTGATTACCTGTTAAATCAATGGAACGATGGGTTCGAGTTCGAGTTTGGTCGCGACCGAATGAGGTGGTAGCAGGTGGTGTTTCAAGTTGTTTTAGATCAAATTGAGCTTGATGGAAGGTTTAAATGCTTAAACGATCGTGAGTGCGTGATTATTTCGATTATTATAGTGGTTAGTGCGATATTGGCGTGGTTGGTCGCCGAAAAAAGGAAAAAGAAATCGCACTAAAATTTTAAATTGTATTGTGATGCAAGTGTTCGAATCATATTCTAGAAAGAATTTGGAGCGATCCGGGGTCATGAATAGGTTGTTTCGAGGTGTTTTTCGGGTTTTGGAGTTCGCCGGTGGGTCGCCGGTCCGGTGACCGGAAAAACGAGAGGGAAAGGGAGGATGGGGGCTGAGATATAAAAATTTACACAAATGGTCCCTCAACTTTGAAACTTTATTATTTTATGTTAAAAACCTTTAAAATAAGTTTTAAAATTTGCATAAGTACCCCCTGCACTTTTATATCTAATTTTTTTATAAATGTTTATTTTTCTTAATAATTATTAATAGCAATATTATTATTATTATGATGTTATTATTATTATTATTATATTATATTATTTTATTATTATTATTATTTTTTGTAATTATTGAAATTAATATCGTATTAAACTTAATTGTTTATAAAATTAACTTTTTCATTAAAAAAATACGGGATGTTACAGTAACCGTTGCAACTATCATCACACCGGTAGGTGTGATAACTTCAAATTAGAGGTGAGGGGAAAAGGACTGCTGTGGCAAGCTGATGGTTGCTTCGAGGTGGGAAAGAACACTACCAGAGAAACTTGCTCAATTTGAGGAAAAATGGAATGATGCGGGAAACAACAACAACATGTAGAGAATGGTGGAAACAATGGTGCCAATAATGGTGGTGCCAAGGGAGAGCATTCGTTATGGTTCAGGTGAGGCTTTAAACACCCTACTACTGTTACTGGCAATTTCTTGTAAATGGTCATTTTGCTACTGTGTTATGACACTGGAGCCGATAGGAGTTTTTTCTACTACATTCAGTAGTCTTATGAATGATATGCCTTTTACCTCGGATATCACCTATACCGTAGTTAGCCGATGGTAAAAAATTCACATCATGCACGTTCACAAGGTTGTAAGATAGAACTGATGGTAAAAAAATTCACATCATGCACGTTCACAAGGGTTGTAAGATAGAACTGGCTGGACACGTTTTTGACATAGATCTTATGCGCATTACACTTGGGAGCTTTGATGTGTTGTGGGAATGATTAGCTATCCGGGAAGCAAGCAAAGTAGTGTGTCATGAGAAGATTCTACGTATCCCTCTTGAGGATGGTGACGTTAACCTTTTGGATTTTTGTTAAATAACAGTTAACTCCGTTATATCTTGTAAGGACCATTTATGTCATTTATGAAACTTCGAGGACTTGTTTATGCTTATTTATTTGTTGTCTTTAATTCTTTAATTTGAAAGTTAATAGTTTTTATTAGCTGAACATAATAATAAATGATAATAATATTACTAATAATAATAATAATAACTAAGGTAATGGTAATGATAATAATAATAATATTAGTAAAAAGCTATAATCATGTTAACAATAATAGGAATGGTAACAATATGATATATTGACAAAAACCATAAAACTATAACAATTTATAAGGTTATTAAACTTAAAAATATTTAAAAACTTAAATTAAGAAAGTTAGGGGGTTTGTTTGTCAATTTAAACTTTAAAGAAAGTTAAGCATAAATAATAAAATTCAAAAGTCAAGGGGCTGTTTGTGTAAAATAAAACCCCCTTTCCCTTCCCTTTCACCCCGTTTTGGCGCCCAAGTCCGACCACCCTCCGGCCGACTTCGGCCACCCAAAACCATTGATTTCAGTCGATTCTCACCAAAAACCGTTCCAAATTTGTAAGGCCCCTATCCCAGGAAACTTCACAGTTGGTCATTCACAGCAAAAACATAGATTTAAGCAATCATTTACTTATATATGTATATATATATATTGCAGCGCAAAAAATACTGTAATTGCAATTCATTACAACGTAGTTAATTAAATATAAACCTTGTCTTTAAACATCAAAAACTCTTTAAGTTCTCTTAAATTCTTCTTCATCAGGGATCCAGTCTTTAGATGCCAAGAAGCTTCAGTTCCATGCTCCCATCCCATAAGCCCTAACTCTCACCTGTCAACTGATATGCATACAAAAGTCATCTTCGCTCAGTGAATTCTAGGTTTACTTTGTTAATTAACTTTTGTAAAAGGTATTAGCTTTAACAGATGAAAATAATCACCAACTATCAAACATCAATACACACGGCTATCACTTTATCGATACTTTATCATTACTTGTTAATTATTACTCTTCTTTATCCGTCAATTCCCTGTCACTATCGTGCCTATGATAACACAGGACTTTACCGACACGCCTATCCAGGCCTTACTGTCATACCCAAACAGGCCATTATTGTCATGCCAATCTAGTCTTACTGACCTGCCTATTCGAGCATTTACTGTCATGAGCGCACAACAAATGCAACCCTCCACTGTCATTGCTTGCAAGGCTTTACTTTCTCAAGGTAACGTTATGGGCCAATAACAGTTCTTATGTTTTCACTTATATCTTTAGTTTTCACACACACTTACACATAATAAGAAGCAAACTCTTAGTCTAAGCATTCACATTTCATCAATCATGAGAGATAACTATATACTGACCCTCCGCGGACAGCAGGGATTCGGGGGCGGCAGCCCCTGATAGCGGGTTGTAGGGGCGGCAGCCCCTAGTAGGGTCCAAGGGGCAACGCTCTGCTAGGGCTGGGCTGCCAGGTCAGCGCGCCTAAAAATTATTTTGAAACTATTTAAATGACACATTTTACTTTAGAAATTTATTTTCTTGATAAAGGTATTAAAAACGTTCTCATAAAAGTATGTATTTTAGTATGCATATCACCCCAAACATTGAAAACGAGTAAAGGAGGGGTTTAGAACTCACCTGAACTTAGCTAATATCTTAAATTCTAAGTCACTTAGCTATAGTCCGAGTACACGAGCTGCACGGAAGTTAATACACAAAACGTCATTTTCTTCACAATTTCGCTTCCAGTTTCGCTGGCAGTTTCACTGCCAGTTTTGCTGGCAGTTTCGCTACCAGTTTCGTTCGGCAGCACTTCTGCCAGTTTCGCTGGACAGATTCGCTGCCATAAGCGCCCAACTTTCGTTGGAATTTCCTAGATTTGCTAAGTCTATAGATCAACCTGGGCACTAGCGAAATTACCAACAAAACTGTAGTTTCGCACCAGCGAAACGGTAGTTTCGCTAGAAATCTCCTAGTTTCGTTGGATGAATGCACAGTTTCGCTGGATGAATAATTAGTTTCGCTGAATCGGGCCCAGTTTCGCTGATCGGGGCCCAGTTTCGCTGGACGAATAAAAACTAGAACCACCCGTTTTTGACCCAAAATCTTAACTTTTACGTCCAAATCCTTGGTTTACCATCCATGAAGCCATATCTAACCTTTTTACATTTTACATCACTAAAATTTGACCTTTATGTGTTTCTTTGAAACTTTTTCAAACCAAAACCCTAGAATCCGGGTTTGATCTACAGAAGGGTTTAGAGGTCGATTCTTACCTGGATTTGTTCCTCTTTTCTTAAGGTTTGATGCTCCAACACCCAGATCTTCAATCCTTCAACCTTTGAAGCTCCAAATCTTGAGTTTTCTTCACTTCTCTCTCTACTTTCTCTCTCTATGAATTTGGGGGCTAGGGTTGCAAATGCTGGAATGGAGCTGATCATGCATGTTTAAGGGCTGATTAAGGGCCCTTAAACCACCAAACATAGCCCATTAAGGTTAATTTAATCCATAGCACTAATTTACCTTTCTTTCTTAAATTAACCCTTAAAGCCCATTATTATTAAATAGCTTGCTTCGGGAAATTTCGGGGCGTTACAAAATCGTTCAAGAACATGATTCGAACTTGAATACACCCATTAATCGCGTTTAATCACCGTTACTAAACCAATCGGATACATAACCGATCGCCCTTAACTCCATAGCCGTTCGGGCATTAAATCTCAATAATATCCAATTAAATGAACCCAGCAATCATTTAATTACAGTTAATCGATCACAACTCTCAATTTTACCTGAAATGCACATAACATCACATTTGATTACCACCTTCATCGCAACCTGCATTCCAATCAAAATCCGACTTCCGAGCAAATTAAATTGGAATTGATAAGGGCTTTTAGTCATATTCATCATTAGAAGCTACCCAAGTTTAATTGGATTATCATCAATGATTACACAACATCGTGCACCTTCGGCCGCGACTTGTTCTTCGTGGGTTCTTATTATCATTTCAAAGCAAACCCAGGCAATTAAACCCTCATACACACTCATTTTTACATAAGGAATCAAAGCCCTACATTTAATTTGGTAAACAACATCGAATTGATGTTCAATTTTGGATTTGATCATTCTAGGGTTCATGCGAATTGGGGTTTCTTTCTGTTTGTGTTTATAAGATTTTAAAACTAAGTGTACCACGAGCACGACCCTGGTTCACTGGTTAGTCACATGCCACACAACCTTGAGGTCCTGGGTTCGAACCCGGGCACCCTCACTATTTTTTGGGCTTTTTCAGCCTTTAAAAAATTACAGAAAACTCCTAAAATTATAGAAATCATTTTTATAAACTTTGTTTTTTTAAATCATCAAAATTATTTTCTGCAATTTTTCTTTAAATTTAAGTATTTATAAAACAATATCACAAAGATTATTTATAGTTTTTCTTATAAAATGGATTTTAAATTATGGTTTAAATAATAATCATTACCAGTCCAAATGTTACTTTTAGTTATAATTAAATAATTATAGAAATTATTAACACTTTATACTTAACTTTATCCGTTATTATAAAAACTTTAATACGTTAAATTATTTAAATGATATAACACTTTTTATTAAAATATAAGTGATTCTATTATTAAGTCTTACTTAATATATTAATAAAAACCCCAAATCTCTATAGAACCCTTAGTTCACATTTATCATTAATCTTATTATGAACTAAATCTTGTAATAATATACATATGATTAGGTATCTTGTGAAGGATTTCGTTGAAACATCGATTACTATCTCTATTAATCAAATATATATTTAATCGTCATGTGAGTTTCTCATGCCCCCTTTTATTATTTCAAACCTTTTAGGGTGAAACATGTTAACGTATGAACTTACACTTGTAACCTCTTATTCTTGTAACGCACATACAATTCATACTTAATTTTTTGTCATGGTTATTTATATTATTATGAGTTTATATATGATATATTTAATCGTCATGTGAGTTTCTCATGCCCCCTTTTATTATTTCAAACCTTTGGGGTGAAACATGTTAACGTATGAACTTACACTTGTAACCTCTTATTCTTGTAACGCACATACAATTCATACTTAATTTTTTGTCATGGTTATTTGTATTATTAGAGTTTTATATGTGATACATATATGTTGACAATCATTAACTTTGCTAGCCTGGCGACATCATAGATCTATGGGTCTGACAAGCCTATTTGGTGGCCCTAGTGTCGTACTCGTGAGCACTATGGGGACCAATACACTTAGCTAATCGTTTAATCTTGTAATCTGTGTAGCTATATGTTCTATATACTTGCATGATTCGTACCATTAACATGAATTGCTACTTGTAACCTTTTTTATATATGCATGCTAACCCATGAGAACTCACCAACTTTTATAGTTGACCTTATATTTTTAAACATGTTTCAGGAAATGCTCAAGTTTGATGTCATCTCTAAGTGTGCTATATCTAGGATTTGGATCTAGATAATGAATAAATTGTCTTGGAATATTTATCTTATGTTATGTTATTTCTTGTTTGAGACTTAAGGTTGTAATTTGCATTTTAAACTTAAGGTAATAATATTTTTATTAAATAGTAGCGTTATGTGGGTGTGAACAATCTTAACCCTCACATCTCGATGATTCCGCCTTTAAGTTTTGGGTGTGACACGACATTCTTTCGGTTAAGGGTGAAGGAGTAGTGCTGTGATAGGCATCATATCAATCATGAAGGCGCAAAAGTGCTACGTAAAGGTCGACTAGCTATACTGGCTTTGGTGTCCGACAAACAACAAGGGGAAAGGAAGATGGAGGATATTCCAGTGGTTCGTGATTTTCTAGAGGTGTTTCCAGAGGACCTGCTTGGATTACCACCTCATCGTAAAGTGGCATTTCTATTGAGTTGACTCCTTTTGCAGCCCAATAGCTTGAGCACCTTATCGATTAGCACTGAATGAATTACAGGAGTTGTCGGCATAACTTCAGGAATTGTTGGATAAGGTTTTATCCGACCTAATGGATGGCACATTTCGGATGTGCATTGACTACAGGGAGTTGAACAAGGTCACAGTCAAAAACCGGTATCCCTCACCTCGTATTGATGATCTGTTCGATCAACTTCAGGGATCCAGTTACTTCAGGGATCTAGTTACTATTCGACTTGAACAAGGTCACATTTTGGATGTTTGGATAGAAGCAAAATTATGGTTTAGGCTATTTTTTGTTCAAAGACCACACATTTTGCAACTACTACAATTAGGCGATTACTTTTACTATAGTATTTAATGCGTCTGTTAACTTATAAAGATAGAAGGAAGGGTTTTAGGGTCGACACTAATAACCCGTTGTACAAGTCAAAGTGGATCAGGTAGGGTTACATGTAAAAACAAATAAATTCTTGTACAAGTCAAAATGAGTCGGGTGTTTTTACATGCAAAACAAGATTTTTGCACGGGTCAAAATGGGTCGAATTGGATTACATGTCAAAACTACTAACTTTTTTATATGGTCAAACGGCGGGTTGGGTTTTCTTGATCTACTCATCTTTGTATCTACATGCTAATTTTGCTCCACTCTTCATATCCATAATCTATATTAACTCGTCCTTGCAAGAGTGTTATGTTGATTCATATATATGTTTAAATGCTTTCAGTTATGTGGAAGTTATGTGGAAGTGTGGAATAGCCAAACATGTTATTCATCAGAAAAGGTTTTGCATAGCATTAATTGGAGCTACTTATGTTGTTGTCGTAGGGAGAGGTGATAGAAAGTAATATGTGTTAGTATGAATTTTTTTTGGGTTTGCCTCTATTGCCAAATTCAACTATTGAAGTTTCCTTACATTTGAAAGCATTTGTGTATGATTTGTTGCCATAATAGTTGAACATAAGTTTTTGCTATAGTTTAGTGACTAATGGTGTCACTAACATTTACATTTTCTTTTGTTATTTTCTTGACAGTCGATTGTAAAATGGCTATATTGACTAGTTGACGCCCATTGGAAACTATTTTCTAGATAATTTATTTAACGACCATCAATTAAACATGTTTCAGTTCATTAATTCATATGTTTGTGTTAACCTCATCGAATGGCACATAAGTTCATGGTAATGAGCAAGTGGATGAAAATTAAAGTTGTATATTTTGTTTTACGTTGACAGAACATTGATTTTGAACCCGTGCATTGCGTTACAAGAAGAGTTCATATTTGGACAACCGATTCAACTACTCATGTAAGATAAAAGATAACACGCGTCAGGATTCATAGTTAAACTCTCTTGTTAAACTTTGTCTTCGTTAATCAAACATAGCTCCCTTAAAAATAAATTTTATGTGTACATGATAGTTTGACATTAAAATGTATATTTGCAGTTTTTTTTATAAAAGCTGGAATATTGTTTGTTTGACATCAAAATTCAATGAAGCAGAAATGCAAGCATTTGAGCTTTTTTAAGGGTTGTATATGACAATAATGAAAGTTGCAGGTTATTGGAGCTATGGGATTCATGAATCAAGGGTTAGGGATTCCAAATAATGTTGATACACAATGGCTTCTCATATTGAAAGATTCTGGTTGAAGGTTAGTCTTTGTAGGCAATTTGAACAACACGGTTTGGGTTTGGCATACTACACATTGAACAATAGGGTTTTGTGTCCTAAATCGGTTTTAGAACTAACCTATTTTGTTTTATCAGTGCTATAAAAATAGTTTAATACTTCTAATTTTTTGTAAATATAATATTGTTTCAATGATGTGATATCCAGGTCCATTTGCATATTTGACCGTCGAAACCTAGCTTTTGACGAAACCTAGCTTTTGACGAAAATAGTTCTCATGTTCATAAATTTGAAGACACAAATCTCTTGTTCTTTGCGTGAAGTATTACTTTTGTTTTAAATTTGTATTACTATTTTATTTATTTTTTATTTGTAAACCTTCATGTTTATCTTGCAACTATATATATTACAGTGGTGTCCAGACAAGCCTTACGCCTTTGAGAATTCAACAGAAGATGGTTGTGCAAATATTCAGGATTATGAACAAGTAAAGCTCTCTAGTTTGAAACGTTAAAATTAGATGTCACTTTAGTTTCTAACTATTAAACTACAAGCAACTTAAAATATAACATGTAGATTTACATGTCGTCATTCATTGCATTTTGTTGTAGGTTGGTAGAAAGACTGAACGTGGGGCTGCAAACATTGCTTCAGGGTTGTGATTTAAACATTGTGGGACACATGTTTAATTCCATTAATCTACATGACTTAATTTATTTAAGGGTTACCTAAACATAGGATGCACCTATTTTTCTTTCTAAGAAGCTTTCAAGTTTTAAAGCGATTAATATGTTTATCTGTACATTAACATCACAAAATAGATTGTTGTTTTAGATTTAAGATCTTAAGTTTATTTTTCTTTTCCCAAAGCAAGGCAAATGTTTTTATTTCCTAAATTGATTTAGCGAACATATTAGTGATTACTTTTATTGGTAGTATTTAATGCATCTCTTAATTTTATAAAGATAGAAAGAAAGGGTTATGGGTTCGACTCTAATAACTAGTTGTGACTAAAAGTGTTTGACATGCCACCTCTTGAATACAAATATATGCTTATTGGCTACAATCTTTTGTAGGAAACTTTTCATTTAATCAATGCCTCCAACTAGAAATAGTGGAGAGGGTAGGGAGGTAAATATAGTTTCTAAGCCTAGAAAATAGTTTAATGTGGATGAGTTTCATGGCACGGACTCCTCCACTGTTGATAGTCTAAAATCTTAAATCTTAATTATAGTCATGATATATAACCATATTGATTTTTCATAGTGAAAACACTACGGTATATGTGGTAAGGGGTCAATTTATTATGTTGCGGATAATATATTTGTTTGTTTACACGGTAAAACACTTTTACAATATACATAATTGTCTTCTTTAATTTAGTTTTGCAATAGGTTTATTTTGTTTTTAAATCTACGCCGTAACAAACAGAACCGATACACGACCAAAATTGTATTCCCGTCATATCGGGCGAGTTTTCTACTAGTATAATATATAATATAAAATGAATAAAAAACTATTTTCCTAAAAAACCTAAGAAGCAATATGGATTGACACATGATAATATTTAAAATTGAATAGCAAGGGTAGTGTTGTCTTTAACAATCAGAAACATATAAACAACACCAAAATTAGTTTCTTTTATTATTTATAATCTATTCTTAATCTCAATTGATTTTATTCATCTCTTCTTTAAGTTTTTATTTCATTCAATCAACTTAATCCAATTTTAATATAAAATCAATTCTTCTTCCAGGACCTATGTATTCTAATCAAAGTCAATCTAATTTAAATATAAAATCAATTAAAAACAAAGGCAGCATAATATTGTACTCATTTTTTTTTATTCAAAACCTAGATATATCATATTTTTTCATACAAATTTTGTTTAATTTATCATATTCAAAGTCAGAAATATCATTCTCTATATAATAAAGCATTTCTTTCTTGAAAATCACTTTGATCTGCATAATTTTTTACTCTGTATTTATAGTATTCTTCAAACATAATCACGGATTTTATAACACCCCCGAAATTTTATTTAAAGAAAAGGAAAGGAAAACTAAATGGAAAGAATAGATAATGGGCACAAGTGGAGGGGGATAAAGTGTACAAAGTACAAAAGTCTAATTTTATATTAGAATGGGTATGGCCGCCCAAATTAAAGCAGAGAACTGCTTCTGCTTTCGGCCAGGAAGAAAGAGAGAGAGAAAGTGACAGGATCTCAGCCTCTCTCGTTGATCAATTAGATTATGTTTGCAGCGGATTTAGCTCATTAATTAGCAATTAAGCAATAACATAAAAGATATTTCAAATTAAAGCATAACATAGAGAGAAGAGTTTCTGCAAAACAATAAATATTCTATTGGTTCACACGTTTCGGCAATTAAAACAGTATGGTTGCCCATCCTTTTATAGGCGGCAAAAGGATGGGCGTGATGTCCTTTTTCTGACATCACGGAATATTCAATTACAACTGACAAAACATAAACTACTGAAGATGTCAACAACTGACATCTTCTTACAAAAGTTCCTAAGTACTGACAAAAGTAAACTACTGAAACTATAACAGCTGAAGAACATTCTCTTCAGCTGTTGTACAACTACTGACACAAAATAAACTTCGGAAAAGGAAAAACCACCACAACAACTGAAGAGGACTTCTTCAGTTGTTGAGACAAACTCTGTCTTCAGTACTTGGTCTTCAGACTTGGCTTCGGAAGATGAAACTTCGGAAGATGTTACTTCGGAAGATGTAACAACTGATGACTTCAGTAGATATCATCAGTTGTTGTCTTCAGTCTTTTTCTTCAGACTTTGCTTCGGAAGATAGAACAGCTTCGGAAGATGTAACAACTGATGATCTCAGTAGATATCATCAGTTGTTGTCTTCAGTCTTTGTCTTCAGACTTTGTGCTTCGGAAGATCTTCAGTTCTTTGGATCTTCAGCCTTTTGATATCCTCAGCTGATGATCTTCAGTTCTTTGATCTTCAGAATTTTGTTCTTCAGACTTCATCATCTCAGCAGAGAGCTGGCACTAAGATGCTCTCGAGCCTGACATTCAAGCAAGAGAACACAATAGCTGATGAGAGTCCTCAGTTCCTCTCTGACCTTCCGGCAAGAGAACACAATAGCTGATGAGAGTCTTCGCTTGTTGTTGTAGTGGCATGTGGGACTTAGAGGTTTTCCTGATCTTGGCTCATTGGTTCTTTTGGTCCAACAAACTCCCCTGAACCAATGCAGCCAAAACCTCTAATTATTGGATGTCCCACTTATTGGTGGCATAAGATTGGTCTATTTCCTCCTAGATCAGATTAGGAGTTGACCCAGATAAGCACTGGCCGGAGAGGTAGTCTCAAGTGTTTGTTTGGCTAAAGTATGGATGGGAGCTCTGTCTTGGGGAATTGGACACAGAGCTGTTACCCCACCATGAGATCTACCTCTCATGTACAAGCCGGTAGGATTCTCGGGTGTAGGCCTGAAGAAAGATCATTTGTTCTTCTTTGGACATGTCTTCAGGCTCACCTTCAAACAATCCTTCCCGACCGTACAGCTCTGAGAGATACTTGACCTGTTTTCCATTTTTGAGCTCAATTGTTGTGATTTGCCTATATGCAAACTCATCAGGGTGTATACCCTCTAACAACAAAGTGAGCTCATTCCGATGAAAATTCTCAAGCTTCTTATAGACCAGACCCTTCCTAACCACCCTATTATCTAGCATTGAAAAGGGTGGTTGGCCGGCTCTATAAGCTTTCTCGAATTCATCTAGTATTTCCCAGGGTGTTATTACAATAGCCACAGAGACCTCTTCATCTACGATTCTCTTTAGTTGGCTTTTGTATCTCACAGGCATGTCTTTCTTGACTATCCTGTGAGCCACCCTTGGATCAGGCCAAGTTCTCACCCTCTCCCTTTTATATTGAAAGGTTGACTGAGGGTGAATAACCTCAGAGCTTCTCTCTGCATATTTATTATGGAGGTCGAAGCAGCATAACATTTGTCAATGCTTTTCAGCATTTCCTCATCATGTCGCTTTTGCTGCTCCTCCTCTTCTAACTTAGCCCTCACAGTGTCCTGCTGTGAGGTGGGAGTGATGGTTTGTGATTGGCTTTGGGTAAAGGTATAACTGCTGAAAGTGGCAGACTATCCTCCTCATCCTCCTCTCTTCATCTTGCAGCCTCAGCACCCTTCTCTTCTTCTTCAAGGGTGGATCATTGGCTGCGGGTTTTGGTGGTAAAGGAGTTGGTTTTGTGGTTGTGGTTTGGTTGTTGGTGTGGGAATGTTGGCAGGCACTGCTAGCAGCCTAGAGATAAGGGCTGGTTTGGTTAGCTTGACTAGCAGTGTCCTGTTCCCAGCACCGGCTTCAGAAGGGCCTCTGCGACCAGTCCCTTTGTAAAATCACCAGCTGAACAGATCTTGGTGGTTATTGCCAAGAGTCTGTCCCTGGTCCATGCCTTGACATCAAGGACTGGTCTGCCCAGGTACTTCGAAGTGAACCTACTCATAGCTTCAAGTTTTTGTCTTTCCTCTTGGCTAAGAGTAGTCCATCGGTACTCAATCTCCCTCTTCTCCATATTCCTGATCTCTTGATCTAGCAAGGCAGTGTCCTTGTCAAAGCCTTGCCTGAACAGTTGTTCAATGACTTTGTTCATTGAACGGGTGTGTTCAGCATCAGCCTCCTTGACAAGGGCTGCTAGATCAGGATCAGCCACCTTCTTTCCCTTTCCCTTATTCTTATCAGTGAAACTGAAATCCTTTTGGATTTCAGCCACTCCTATCTGCTCTACCTCCCTCACTTTCCTCTTCCCCTTCTCCCTCACCTTCCCAGTCTCCTCAACCAACTCCCTCTCAACCACCACCTCTTTCTCTGCCTCTCCCTCTTCCTCACCCTCTTCCTCTTGGCTTGCACTGATGTCTCCCCCTTTTTGGGTGCATTGGTTGGGGTTTGACTATCAGCAAGCGCCTTAGAAACGGCAACCTCCACCAAGGGTTGTATGTATGTGGGAAGCCTCTCATCAAGGGTCTGAATTACTATATTTTGAAGTATGGGTGTGATGAGAGGTAGGGATTTCTGGAAGATAGCATCCAGCTGCTCAGGGGGGTTCTGACCCTGAGAGCTAGTGCCAGAAGCAGGGGCTGGTGGCCGAGTTTGTGGGGTTGGCTCAGTGTTTGTGAGACCTTCGGGTGAAGGTGCCATCTGTTGGGTAGTGGTGGCAGATGGACTTCTATCCTGAGTCATCTGAGCAAGCAGCTCTTGAGTCTGCTTATCTCATCCTCAAGGATAGTGTTGTGAGCAACTACATCAAAGAAGAAGCTCAGGTCATCATCAGCATAAGCTGAATCACCTGACCTCCTGACAGTGTCAGGATGTACATGTCCTGAGTGTGGCTCAGTAATGACATGTGCCCCTTGTTCATGGTACTGGGGACTTCTGGCCTCAGGATTAGATCCATCATCGGCCATTGCCTCTGGTGAGGTCTTAGAGATGTTACCAGCTTCACCCTGCTCAGATGTTGATGCAGGAGAAGTGGCAGCCTCACCAGATTGTTCTCTCTCCCTAGCCACACTGAGAGAGTGAACTGATTCTCTGTGCTGTGGGCTCTGATCAGCACTTGTGCCCACCCCCTCTTCGGTTGGAGTCTCCCCAGTGGTAATAGGTTTCTGGGGAGAGGGTGGAGTGCTCAGATCAGTCAGCACTCTGGCTATTACCAGTGTTGGGCTTAGTGGGGCAGTCTCCTCAGTATGTGGGCTAGAAGCAGTATGCACATGGGGAGGACTGTGCTCTTCAATGGCAGTCTCCTCAAGTGAGAAAGACCCCAGTAATGTGGTTGCCCCAAAGTTGGTTGCATCAGGCTCCTGTTGAGAGGAAGCCTGTGCGGTTGTGGTGGGTGGAGTCGTGGTACCTGCTGGGAGAATCGAACCAGCTGGCACAGCCTGCCTTTGTGTGGCAGGGGCATCCTCAGGGGACTCATCTCCCTGAGTAGCCTTTGTGGGCTTCTTTTTGGCTTTTGGCTTGGTGGGGACTTTGGATTTGGAGGTGGAGGCTGTGGGTTCCAGCTGCGTGGGTTTTCGCAGCCGGCCAGCCTGTTTGAGTGTGGGGTCAGTGTTGTGCCTGGAGTATACCTCAGCTTGAACAGCCATGGCAGGGACCCCAGTGCCAACTAGTCCCTCAGCCTGAAGCTGGTATTCGATCATGGCCATTATGAACCGTGGATACAAGTTCCAACGGTTAGAAAAAGATTTTGTAGCCATGTCCTTGAGTTCCAAAAATAAAATATCAGAAAAATTTAGTGGTTGTTTCTCAAGGATAGAATACAATACCTGTTGCCACCTTGTTGACATCTGGTCCCATGAGGAGGTTTTGGGAGCCAGACAAACATTTACCATGTGGAAGATCAATCGTTGAGGGTCAGGGAAGTGTTTCTTCAACAAGGTAGAGGCTGATAGGTTACCCTGATAGTCATGAGATGTGAAGGAAAGATCAAGGGTACCTTTGGGGTAGGAGGTTGGGTGAGTGGCATCATCCAGCTCTAGGGTTTGGCGTAGAGTAGCTGGAGTGATAACCACCGGTTTGCCGTTGACGGAGGACCGGAGAGAGACCTCGCCATCATGCTCTCCAGTGTGGACGGTCACATTTGTCCAAAACTCCGTCAAGGAGTCGGTGTATATGATGGGGTTGATGAGAAATGCCGTTTTGTATGGGGAATCGTGCATGAGATCGACGGCATTGTGAAACTTGGGCCATAATGGCGATTTAGTGAGATGTGCGACACAGTTGTGTCTAGGCTTTATGTGCAAGGACGCCATTAATGGTGGATTTTCAGAGGGTTTGGTAAGATTAGGGCAAGTGAAGTAAATGCTCTGAAAGTAAGATATTTATAGGGTAGGCTAAAGGTTGAAAGGAAACTACGGAAGGTTTTGGTGTTAGTCATTAGTTAATAACACTTGATGACGTGGTTTTAACCTTCAGTGTTTGTAACTTCCGAGGACTTGGTATTAGTCTTCAGTAGTTGAAACTACTGAGACCTTGGTTTTGTCCTTCGGAAGTTGTAAACGTCGGAAGAATTACTATCTTCAGTAGTTATGAACTACTGATAACCTAGTAGTCTTCTTCAGACGTTGTGACAACTGAAGACTTGGTGTTAGCCTTCAGTAGTTGTGAACTACTGAGATCAGTAGTTGTGAACTACTAAAGACATGGTTTTGTCCTTCAATTGTTTGTGTATGAAACATCAGCTGTCGTTATCAGCTGATGAGAAAGTACTCATCAGCAGTTTCCGTCAAATCAGTTGTTTCATACTAGCCTCCACATTTACTCATCAGCTCTTTGGCTGACTTTCAGATGTTTCATTGACCCTTCAGCTCTTGGGAATATGCCTTCAGCTCTTGGGAACAGATGTTCACAAGTGCTGATGAAATAGTCTTCCGAGCTGGTGAACAAATTTTGCAGTACTTGTGTAAGATTACACCAGTACTTGTGAACAAAATTCGTTCTTCAGTACTTATTTATTGAAAATCATACATCAGTAGTTGTAATCCACCTCACTACATCAGTTGTTTACAATAAATTAAGTACATCAGTACTTTGAGTTAATTCAGTCTTCAGTAGTGTGAAAGAGCTGAAGACTAAATTACTCATCAGTACTTGTATTTGACCTTTGCTCTTCAGTAGTTGTGAACTAAGAGTACCAGCATAGGTCAAATCATTCAAGCTGCAGCATACCAAGCCTTAGTACCAAATTTGGAATGTGGCACTATCTAAAGGCTTAGTAAAAATGTCTGCAAGCTCATCAGCACTAGGCACAAACTTAGGATCAATCAGACCTTTCTCATAGCAATCCCTGATAAAATGATGTCTGATCTCAATATGCTTGGTCCTAGAGTGCTGGACTGGATTCTTAACAATACAAAGAGCTGAAGCACTGTCCATTAATAATGGAGTCTTAGTCTCAGTAATGCCATAATCCAGAAGTTGGTTTTGAAGCCAGAGTATTTGAGAGTACAACTTGCAGCAGCAATATACTCAGCTTCAGCAGTGGATGTAGCAATTGATGTTTGTTTCTTACTCTGCCAAGAAACTAAACAATTGCCTAGGAATTGGCAACCACCAGAAGTGGATTTTCTGGTGACTTTGCATCCTGCATAGTCACTATCAGAGAAAGCAACTAATTTGCATGAATGCCCAGCTGAATACCAAAGTCCTAGTGATTGGGTACCTTGCAGATATCTAAAGATCCTTTTGACTGCAATCAAATGGGATTCTTTAGGTGCAGCCTGAAATCTAGCACAAGCACATGTTGAAAACATGATGTCTGGTCTAGAAGCTGTAAGGTACATCAAGGACCCAATCATACATCTGTAAAGGGTTTCATCAACCGCTTTACCTTTCTGATCGACATCTAGTTGTGTGATGCTGCTCATGGGAGTAGAACAGGGCTTACAGGACTGTAAATCAAACTTATTCAGCAACTCTTTGGTATACTTGGACTGATGGATGAAGATTCCATCATCTAGTTGTTTGATTTGCAAGCCCAGAAAGTACTGTAATTCTCCCATAGCACTCATTTCAAATCTCAGCTTCATAAGCTTTGTAAATTCATCACACAACTTTGGATCAGAGGATGCAAAGATGATATCATCAACATAAATCTGAACAAGGAGCTTATGTTGTCCCACAGTCTTGATGAATAAGGTTTTATCAATGGTGCCTCTAGTGAACTTGTTCTCTAGAAGAAAGGTTGAGAGTGTCTCATACCAGGCTCTAGGTGCTTGCTTCAGCCCATACAGAGCCTTATCAAGCTTGTACACCCAATCAGGATGTTTATTGTCCTCAAAGCCTGGTGGTTGACACACATAAACCTCTTCTTTGATTTTTCCATATAGGAAGGCACTTTTGACATCCATTTGATAAACCTTGAGACTGTGAAAGGCAGCATAAGCTAAGAACAGTCTAATTGCTTCTAGTCTGGCCACAGGTGCAAAGGTCTCATCATAATCGATTCCTTCCTCCTGTGCAAACCCTTGAACAACCAGTCTGGCCTTGTTCTTGACAATTTGGCCCTTCTCATCTGTTTTGTTCCTGAATACCACTTGGTGCCTATAGCACACTTACCTTTGGGTAATGGAACAAGCTCCCACACTTGCTGTTTCTTGAATTGAAGTAGCTCAAGCTGCATAGCTTCCACCCATCCATTGTCTCTTAAAGCAATATGATAGTTCTTTGGTTCTTGCTGACTGATGAAGAGAGCATAGAAGCAGAAGTTGGACAATTGATTCCTGGTTGAAACTCCAGCATGAATATCACCAATGATTTGTGAAGTGGGGTGATTCTTGAGCTCTTGATAAACTATGATATCTGTGCAAGTGTTTGTAGACCCATCAGCAGCAACAGATGGTGATGGAGATTCCTGAAACCATGTAGAGGATGGCAGCTCAAATGAAGTAGAGCAAGCAGAAATCTCATCAGCATTTGTAGTGGATGGAGCTGCTGAGGCTACAGGAGCATCAGGTTCAGTGGAATTAGGCAGGTTGTCACTGAACTTGAAGAGGTGAGTACTGACTTCATCATCTTCAGTACCACCAGGTGGAGATCTGTTGACAGGCTCAACAGATGGAGGTTGATAAGGAACATATTGCAGTATGTCCAGATCAAACAGCTCCACAGGGTTTTGTGGAATCTTGTCCTTTGGAGATTCATTGAACTTAACATGCAAAGTTTCTTCAACCCCTTTGGTTCTACAGTTGAAGACTCTGTATGCTTTGCAAGTTGATGAATAACCAACAAAGTACCCTGCATCCACCTTACTAGCAAACTTATGGAGTGGGTTGCTAGTGTTGAGAATGAAACAAGGACACCCAAAGGCTCTGAAGAATGAAATAAGAGGGGCCAAATGATGAAGAACTTCATAGGGAGTCTTCATCAACCTCTTATTTACTAAGGCTCTATTCTGCACATAGCAAGCTGTATTGACAGCTTCAGCCCAAAAGGTCAGTGGCAGCCCAGAGTCAGCCAACATTGACCTTGCTGCTTCAATGAGGGTCCTGTTCTTTCTCTCCACCACTCCATTCTGTTCAGGAGTTCTTGGAATGCTAAACTGCCTTCTAATTCCCTTGGACAGGTAGAAGTCATCAAGTGTGTGGTTTCTGAATTCTGTTCCATTGTCACTCCTCACACACTTGACCTGTAGGGAATACTGCTTTTCTACTTGTAACACAAAGTTCATTATTGTCTTTGCTGCTTCATCCTTGGAGTGCAAGAAGAAAGTCCATACAAACCTGGAGTAATCATCCACAATTACCAGGCAGTATTTCTTCTTTGCCATGCTCATTACTCTGACAGGACCAAAGAGATCCATGTGCAGAAGTTGTAAGCAGGCAGTGGACTTAGGTTCTTCTATTGAAGGGAATGAAACTTTGTGTTGTTTTCCTTTCAAGCAAGCAGTGCAGTCATCTTCACACTTGAACTCCTTCAGAGGCAATCCTCTTACTAAACCATGGCTTATAAGTTGATTCATGTTCTTGAAATTAACATGACCCAGCCTTCTATGCCAAAGTGTAGATCTTGAGGAGATGCCTTGGAGAATAAGCAAGGATGGCCTTTTAGATCCATCTTTTTGGAAAGATCTAAAGCATACACTCTTCCTGTCCTGTTGGCCTTCAGGAGAGTGTGTTCATCCAATGCTTTGTCAATCAAACTCAGAACTTTGGATGACAGAATCCTACAGTTCTGGCTTGTGAAAAGGGCAACATGGCCTTTGTCACACATTTGACTGACACTCAAGAGGTTATACTTGAGATTCTCCACATGGTTAACATCATCAAACCTTATTTCCCCATTGGAAACAAAGCCTTTTCCGACGATGTAACCCTTTGCATCGTTGCCAAAAGAAACAAATCCCTTCTTTCCTTGAGAGTAGTCATTAAGAAGGGAGCTGCTTCCCGTCATGTGCATGGATCCTCCACTGTCTACATACCAGATGCTTCTTTGGCATGTTGAAGAACCCTGCAAACACAACCATGTGTTAGTTAGTCTTGGAGACCCAAACCTGCTTGGCCTTGGGTCTGATCTCAGCTACAGATGTAGCACTAACAGGTGTGTTATGTGTGACAGCTTGAGGTGAAGAAGATGGTACAGAAGAGGAAGCATTTGGCTTGGACTTCCTTTTCTGTGGTTTCAACATAGGAGCATCTAGGTGGTTGACTCTTCCCACTAGTTGCTGAACCATCATCACCAACTGTGTCTGGTTTTGTGATAAAGCCTTCAGCTCTTCAGACACATTGGAGTTTACTGATGATGAGTTCCTATGTTGTACCATCTTTTTCTGAGCAACCTCAGCTGTTGTCTGAGAAATCCCTACCTTAGATTTAGCTTTGGGCTTAGGGATTTCAGACTTGGATGTTGCCAGTACAAACTTGGTTTCAAACTCACTCTTCATTTTATTGATGCTCTCAGAAATTTTCTCCTTCTGCTTGAGTTTGGAACCCCTTTTGTACCAGCAATCATCAGTAAGATGATTGAACAAGCCACATATCTCACATGGCTTTTTCTTCATCTTATGCTGATCATCAGCTGAAGAGGATTTAACTGCTGAAGACTTGTTCTTCAGCTGTTTGTCATCAGTACTAGCAGTTTTCTTCCTAGTGCCTGCTTTCCTGGTATCCTCTTTAGCTGTCTTCAAACCTTTCCTACTGTTAGTTTTCTTCTTTTAGTGCTAACAGTATTTGAGGTTTGAACTTCAGATGTTGTCACTTGCTCTCCAGTACCTTCAGTACTTCTAGTGACAACTTCTGAGTTGATCAGCTTTTTGGTCATGTGATAGTCTATCTCTGATGATGCTGATTCAGAGGATAGTAAGTCACATGATGAGAAGGATTGGTTACTGCTCTCCCCATCAGATTCAACTTCTGCTCTTGAAGTGAAGTCTGTGGGTGGAGCAGTGTGATTGTAACCAATGCCAAACTTCACATTGGAAGCTGTTTGCTTGCTAAGAAGCATTTCAAAACCCTTGCAAGATTGCACCCATCGATCACACTCAACTTGGGTGGTTGCAAGAGTTTCCTTGAGGTCCTTGTACTTCTCAAGAAGTACATCTTCCCTAGCTTTAGCATCTTTGATTTGGCAGTTAAGCTTGTAAATCTCATCATTTTTATCTTTTAGAACAACCTCAAAATCAGCTTTTCTTTTGGAAATAGTGTGCTCAAGCTCAAGATTTTTATCTATTAAAGCTACATTTGCCTCTCTAATAGAAGCAAATGCTGCTATGCATGACTCTGAACAAAGCTTGGCTTTTGCCTCAGTGGATACCTGAGATGAGGCATTGGATGATGACCCTTCAGCAGAATCAAGGGCCATCAGAGCAAGATTTCCAAAAGGTTGATCACCACCATGTTGACCAGCACCTTGGAGTAGTGGTTCCTGACCAGATAGCTCTTCTGGTAGACTACTCCAGTCAACAGCAGTTGGGGTGAAAAAGCTTTGTTGTTGAGGTTGTGTGTGGTGATGAGATTGGGAAGAATGAGGCTCTGGAAGAGCATGAGGTGGTTGAGCCGGGGGTACTTGAGTTTGACCAGGCTGAGGCATGTAGTAACAGGGGTAAGAATAAGGCATATGACCCTGTGGCACAAAATAAGCAGGTGGTGCTTGTGCTTGAGATGGATGGGGAGAACTGTAGGAAGGTTGCCCTTTGTGCTGTGAGCTATTGCTGGGAAAAGTCACAAAGGGTGCAGATGAGTTAGATCCAGATGATCTACACTCTCTTGCAAAGTGTCCAAGCCTTTGGCACTTGTGACACCTCAACTTGCTCTTGTCAAAACCAACTTTGGTTTTGCCAGAGAGTCCTGGGAATTTCCTACCAGTTCTTTTGTAGAACTTCTGAGAGCGGATATTTATCATTGCCATTTGGTTCAAAATATCCATCTCTTCCAGATCATCATCTGGAATGCCCTTCAAATCCTCCATCAGAAAACACAAGTTGTCACCACCTCCTCCTGAACTACTGACACCAACAAAAGCTTGTTCTGAGTTTGTAGAGAAATCAATATGCTCATCATAAGAACTTTCTGATGAAGCATATTCTGACTCATGACTTATCAAGGCAGTATTACCTTGGACAAAGTCATCAGCAAGTTTGCCAGAAGATGACAGCTTCCTCTTTTGCTCTACCTCTCTCTCAAAAGTAAGTAGTTTCCTATGAAGTTGGGTGAGAGATAGAGTGTCAAGGTCAGCACTAGAGCGTAGGACAATGGTATATGTGTCCCATCTCTCAGGCAATGACCTGAGGAACCTGTTGTTCATCTGGCTTTGGAGTACTCTTGTTTAACCATCTTCAGCTTAGAGATTAAACAAGAGAACCGCTCAAACTGCTGGGTCAGAGTCTCACCCTTTCTATATGAGAAGTCTCATATTGTTGGGCAAGGATTTCCCTATTGTTTGCTAAGACCGAATCAGTTCCTCCAAATTGTTCCTTTAGAGCAACCCATAGGTCATGAGCAGACTCATGATGCAAGAGCCCTGAATATATCTCGTTTGGAATGGCCATGGCTAAAATTCCATGGGCTCTAGCATCAATTTCAAACAGCTTTAGATCTTCGTCCGAATACTGTTCAGGTTTCTTCGCAACCTGTTCATTAGATTCCGGGACGTTCACCATAGGCTTGTATGGCCCATGCACCACTGACTTCCAACAACCAGCACTGTTGACAGCCAAGTGGTGCAGCATACGTCTTTGCCATATGTTATACTCGTTCCTAACCAGCATCGGAGGCTTGGTTGCGGAACCAGTATTGTGAGGATCATTAGTTGGTGTTGTCATCTCAGGTTTTAGTCAAAAACAAGTTTAAACCAGACAAATGTGACTCAGAACCACCGAAAGACCTCAAGTTTTGGCCGGAAACAGCAGAAACTCACTCTCTATGACTAACTTTTGCAAATTGCTAATTCGATCAAACTGAGAGATCAAAAGAGCAGTTTCAAATGATCAATGGTAAGATCGATCAATGATTAACCTGGCTCTGATACCAATTGACAGGATCTCAGCCTCTCTCGTTGATCAATTAGATTATGTTTGCAGCGGATTTAGCTCATTAATTAGCAATTAAGCAATAACATAAAAGATATTTCAAATTAAAGCATAAACATAGAGAGAAGAGTTTCTGCAAAACAATAAATATTCTATTGGTTCACACGTTTCGGCAATTAAAACAGTATGGTTGCCCATCCTTTTATAGGCGGCAAAAGGATGGGCGTGATGTCCTTTTTCTGACATCACGGAATATTCAAATTACAACTGACAAAACATAAAACTACTGAAGATGTCAACAACTGACATCTTCTTACAAAAGTTCCTAAGTACTGACAAAAGTAAACTACTGAAACTATAACAGCTGAAGAACATTCTCTTCAGCTGTTGTACAACTACTGACACAAATAAACTTCGGAAAAGGAAAAACCACCACAACAACTGAAGAGGACTTCTTCAGTTGTTGAGACAAACTCTGTCTTCAGTACTTGGTCTTCAGACTTGGCTTCGGAAGATGAAACTTCGGAAGATGTTACTTCGGAAGATGTAACAACTGATGACTTCAGTAGATATCATCAGTTGTTGTCTTCAGTCTTTTTCTTCAGACTTTGCTTCGGAAGATAGAACAGCTTCGGAAGATGTAACAACTGATGATCTCAGTAGATATCATCAGTTGTTGTCTTCAGTCTTTGTCTTCAGACTTTGTGCTTCGGAAGATCTTCAGTTCTTTGGATCTTCAGCCTTTTGATATCCTCAGCTGATGATCTTCAGTTCTTTGATCTTCAGAATTTTGTTCTTCAGACTTCATCATCTCAGCAGAGAGCTGGCACTAAGATGCTCTCGAGCCTGACATTCAAGCAAGAGAACACAATAGCTGATGAGAGTCCTCAGTTCCTCTCTGACCTTCCGGCAAGAGAACACAATAGCTGATGAGAGTCTTCGCTTGTTGTTGTAGTGGCATGTGGGACTTAGAGGTTTTCCTGATCTTGGCTCATTGGTTCTTTTGGTCCAACAGAAAGCTCTCGGTTTTAGAGAGAGAAAGGAAGAAGAAGCTGTGAAAGGTTAGTTTTCTTAATCTAAGTTCGGTTTTAACTGAATTCACAGTTCCTTTACCGAGATTCTTGGTGTTAGTGTTTGTTTTCGGGATTTAAGAGCAGATTTGGAAGGTGGGTCTCGAGATTGAAGTGTGTTGCTCAAAGGCTGCTTAAGGTGAGTTTCTAGAAACCCTCTTTTACTGATTTTAAAGTGTTTGGGGCTATTATGCATACCAAGTAAACATTTTTAAAGGAAACCGGGGTTTATAGATATGTTCGGAAATAATATGTGTATGTATGTTTTAGAGTTTGTTTAGGGGTTAGTGTCGATGTTTAGCATGTTTAGGTGCCTTAGTATGTTAGATTTATGTTTGGTTGGGATTGGAAGGATGTTCATACTATTTGGGCAGTGTTAGAAAGATTTCAGAATAGTTCTCATATGCCCAAACAGTACCTAATACGGCTAAGACTCATGAGCCTCAACAGTGCTCATGTGTCTGAAAATAAGTTAAGTATAAAGTGATGAGCCTAAACAGGGCTCTTACGCCTGAAAAATAGGGTTAAAAATCTAAGTGTGAGATGACAAGCCTAAACAGTGGCCTTATGAGTCTGAACAGTACTCTTGTGCCTAAAATATTGACTTAGAAAACTAAGTATAGGGTAATATGTCTGAATAGTACTCATACGCCTGAGATTTTTCTAAGTACAGGGTAATGAGTCCGAATAGTGGTCATACGCCTAGAAAATGTGAAATTGGCTAAGTACAGGGTAATGAGTCCGAATAGTGGTCATACGCCTAGAAAATGTGAAATTGGCTAAGTATGGGTCATGCCCGAATAGTGGTCATACGCCTAGAAAATGCGAAATTGGCTAAGTATAAGTCATGAGTCCGAATAGTGCTCATGCGCCCAAATAGTGCTCATGCGCCCAGAATGCTTATACTTAGAATTTTATTTCTCATACGCCTGAAAGGTTCCATGTGCCTCATTTTGGACTTAGGATTCCCTTAGGGGTTTTAGGAGGGAGATGTTTGAGAGGGGCCTTGTTGTGATGTGATAGCTTATGTATGATGATGGTGATGAGGTTTATGTCGAGTGCGTATGATATGTTTCTTTCTTCGTTAAAGAGTTTTTGAAACGTACGTATTATGTTTTGTAATACATTATGAATGAATGAACAAGTTAATGAACGTGAAGTATTATGTAACGAAGTGAAAGATAATGATAAAGTACAAACGATGAATACGATAAAGTACTAAACGAACGAACACATGAAATAATGAACGGATGAAAGGCTTGCAAGCAAGTGTATGAGGTGAGTGACTCTGTGTCGCAATAGACTCGAAAGAGGTCCTTGTCGCGTACTCCGGTATTGCAGGAGACAGGATCCAGATGAATGAGAGTAAGATTGGCTTGTAAGCAGAAGGAAAAGAGGTTCACGACTCAATGAGAGTTGTTAGCTAAACTGTGTGTGGGTGTTGTAGCGTACGATCTTGGCTAAATAATAAGGGGACATAGACACAGTGGGAGTTCAGTTTTGGTGACTGCTCTGATACGTGCGATATGGTATTTACTGTGTGCTATGTAGCGTGAGATTTTTGCCTACCTCATGTGGATTATGTAGCGTGCGAGGTGGGCTAACCCATGAGATGGTTTGCGATTCTGGCTAAACCCGAGAGCCCTCACCCACACAGAGGGAGTCGGTCTAGGTGACCTCTCCGTTGGTGCGATTAGTGCGATATGTACGGTGTAACTCATAAGGGGACCATAGACACAGTGGGAGTTCAGTTTGGTAGCTGCTCCGATACGTGCGATGTGGTATTTACTGTGTGCTATGTAAGTGTGATTTTGGCCTACCTCATGTGGATTATGTAGTGTGCGATTTTGGCTAACCCATGAGATGGCGTGCGATTATGGCTAAATCCCTAGAGTTATGACACACAGGGAGAGTTGGTCTTAGTGATAACTCTATTGGTGCGAATTGCACGAGATGAGATAGTGAGGTGAGCAACTTCGTGTTGCAACAGTCTCGAATGAGTAATGAAAAGTAAAGAGCAAAGAAATGAATGAATGAATGAACGATGACGAAGATAATAATAACGATTATTATCTGTATGTATGTATGACGTATGCTCACGAACGAAATACCATAATAAGAACGAAACGGGATCCTTGTCATTTGACCTCAGTAATCGTGGCTGTGTGCCATGAAGAGGGTAAAGCCTGACGGGATCTAAATAAGAAATGAACGACAAAGATGTACGATGAATGAATGAAGTTAACGAACGCAATGAAGAATAATAATGATATTATGTGTACGTATGATGTGTGAGCATGTACGAAAGTATAGTATGATTTGAAAGAAAGTAAAGTATTTTATTAAAAAAAAATAGAACTCACTCAGCTCGCTGACTTTTGTATGCATGATAGTTGGCAGGTATTTGGTTGATGCTGAGGAGATGCAGGCATGGATGCATAAGCTACTGGGAGCGTTTTGAGGCTGACATCCATATTTTGACATGTCGTAGTATTTTGAGAGGAAAGAATGTTGCAATGTAATAAAATGACATGTTTTAGTTACTAATGAATGTTTTTAAATTCCGCTGCAAAGTAAATGTGTGTTTTAAAACGTTTTTATGTGCGATGAATGATCAACTGAGGTGCCTGGGAACGGGGCCTTACAGGTTGGTATGAGAGCTAAAGTTTAAGTGAAACGGGTAAATTTTCAAAATAACCTAATCTTAAACTGAGAATGGGATGAAAAGAAAAGGATGTCAGTCCTAGTAGCTACGTGCCTGCAGGTAAAGGTTTTATGTAAACACTTTATGTAAGCAAACAGTTAACGGTATTATGTGCGTGTTATGTGTTTATGTGTTACTGGTGGATTTAGATGCTGATATAGTCAGGACAGGTAATACTCGGGGTATGAAAGTAGGTAAGTGGCTAATCACAACTGATCACTGTAATTAGGGACTTACTATACTTGACATGAACTGAGTTATTCCATTGAATAACCGTGTTAGTTTTTAAACTTTCGGTGTGAGATAGGGAATGGCCAGTGGTAGACCTTCTAAGGCTTCACGTGGGGGAGGTAGTGGCGGACGTGGTGTTGAACCACGAGTCACGAGAGCACGATCTAGAGTGAAACAGGTGGTTCACGAGGAACCCAAAAACCTCAACCGGGAGGTGGTGATGAGAGTGCTAACTGAGAGCCTCAGTGAAAGAGGCGGTAGTTGAGGAAGTGCATCAGGTCATGCAGACGATCCTACCGTCTGTAGTGACCGAGATGATAAAGGTTGTCAGAGACAGGGAGAGACAGGAAAGGGGTAGACCTTCGGGCGAAGGGAGACGGCCAGAGACTGAAACGGTTTCCTTCGACGACGGAGAGGAAGAAAGGAAGAAGAGCCTGCGCCGAGGCGGCACGAGGCTGTAATTATAGGGAGTTTTCAGCGATGCAAGCCCCCCAACTTTTGATGGTAATGGCACTGCTGCCGCGGCTCACCGGTGGTGAGAGAGTGGAAGCTGTTTTGAAAATCAGCAAATGCCGGGAGGATCAGAAAGTAAAGTTTGCTGCCCATTCTTTCGTGGACTCAGCTTTGTGCTGGTGGGACAATATAGTCCAAGCTGAGGGTAGTCGGGCTATTGAAGGATGAGATGGTCAGAGTTGAAAAGGCTGGTGATTGAGGAGTTCTGTCCTCACCGTGAAATGGATAAAGTTGAAAGGGAGTTCCTGCAGTTGGAAGCGGGGACGATGACGCATCAGCAGTACACCACCAAATTCAACGAGATGGCACGGCCGGTGCCGGATCAGGTGACACCTCTTTCAAGAAAAATCAAGAGGTATATTCAAGGCTTACCGGCGGATATCCGTAGGCACATGATCGCTGCCGACCAAGCACGTTTAGGTCGCCAGTTGATTTGGCGGGAAGGTTGTATGATGAAAGAACGGTGGTGGTGGTGGCTGAAGATGGCGAGAAAGATGATGGAGATCGGAACTGGAAAGGGAAGAGAACTGGACGGAGTGGTGCCCCGACGAATCATAAGCACGCACGGGGGGATGACCGCCGTGTGGTTGCACCTGGTGCGAGGTCGGATAGGTGTGTAAATTGCGGGATGGAGCATTCGGGGGAATGCAAAAGGGGACCAAATACTTGCTACAAGTGTGGGAAGCGTGGTCATATGGCTAGAGAATGTGGAACCGTGAGATGCTATAATTGTGGAGAAATTGGCCATATGAGTAAAAACTGTGAGAAGCCAAGGGCGGATGGTTCGGGAGTGAAGAAGGCTAGAGGAGAAGGACAGAGGGCAAATGCAGCGCCTACACGATGATGCGGGAGGAGGCTAGGGCGAACCCCGATATTATGTCAGGTATGTTTCTAGTCAATCAACCTTTAGCCTTTATGTAGTTCGATTATGGCGTTAGTTTCATTCCTGCTGCCTTCTGTGATAAGTTGCATGTTAGGAATAGGAAGATCGATGCCAATCGATGTAGGAACTACTATAGGTAAGTCTACTAGATTACCTAGTGCATTAAAGGACCATGCAATAGAATTGAGAGAGTGCTTGTTTTCTGTTAGACCATCCCTAATAGACGTAGGGATAGACGTACACCTCCGGGTAAATCATGAGGCAAGCACCAAGCACTGCAAACGATGGATGATTGGTGGTACCCGATAAAGCTCGGTGCCGATTTGCGACAAAGGATTATGTTGAAGGCTTCACCGGGAAGGTAGTACGACGAGCGGGAGACAATGGTGATAACGGGCGAATCGGAGGAGCGAGTCTGTGTTAAGAACGGGGAAAAGAAGCCAAGCAATGATAGTGGATTTGTGTCCGAAAGTACAGCATTGAGGGACGATGATCGGAAGAGAACAGAAAGAAAAGGAGAAGGAACCTCGATGAGCCTTCGATGTAGAGATTACTATTAATGGATTCGCTAGGCTACCTGATGCCCTAGAGGATTACGTGATGCAATTGAGAAAACGTTTGTTCCTGTGAGACTGTTCGGGACAACCTTGCGTGAATAGGCGTACCCCATAAGATGACACTGGATACACTGGGTATCCTGCACAGGTTAAGATTGGAGTGAGAAAGTTGTGTCACCTGTTGCCTGAGGAACAGTTTCAGCTTATGATTGGTTCATCGAACGGTAACGTATAATAGTTTCGACGTCATAACAAACAGTAGAATGGGAGGTCGAAGCAAAAGGAGAAGATAAATTTGATTAGGGCAAACAAAGAAGCGGATTTGCCTTTTCAATCATAGTGTATTTGCAAGGAACCTGAGAAAAACCGATCTCGGTGCAGTTATATTTGGAACAACACATAGTACGATTAAGGAATGCCTTTCTCGTCAGTTGTTTGGTTTGCCAGAGGGTCATTATTCATACGTAAAGAACATCAAACAGGCTTGTGGTGTTTCTTTTTTAAATTAGAGTGACCGTACTCTGTATGGCATATTTGAGGCCGCAGGTTCTGGTCAGATAGACATTGATCAGTATGCATGGGCTGCCGACGGAGATAGTCAAAGATGGACCAGAAGTCGTAAGTTGATAAATGATGTAGAGCGATAGGATACCAGGTGAGAGACTGGAAAAGGGATGAGACAGTATTGCCCGCAAAGATTTAAGGAACAATAGGTTTCGAGGACGAAACCCCTTTAAGGGGGTAGACTTGTAACACCCTGAAATTTTATTTAAAGAAAAGGAAAGGAAAACTAAATGGAAAGAATAGATAATGGGCACAAGTGGAGGGGGATAAAGTGTACAAAGTACAAAAGTCTAATATTTATATTAGAATGGGTTTGGCCGCCCAAATTAAATCAGAGAACTGCTTCTGCTTTCGGCCAAGGAAGAAAGAACAGAGAGAAAGCTCTCGGTTTTAGAGAGAGAAAGGAAGAAGAAGCTGTGAAAGGTTAGTTTTCTTAATCTAAGTTCGGTTTTAACTGAATTCACAGTTCCTTTACCGAGATTCTTGGTGTTTAGTGTTTGTTTTCGGGATTTAAGAGCAGAATTGGAAGGTGGGTCTCGAGCTTGAAGTGTGTTGCTCAAAGGCTGCTTAAGGTGAGTTTCTAGAACCCCTCTTTTACTGATTTTAAAGTGTTTGGGGCTATTATGCATACCAAGTAAACATTTTTAAAGGAAACCGTGGGTTTATAGCTATATGTTCAGAAATAATATGTGTATGTATGTTTTAGAGTTTGTTTAGGGGTTAGTGTCGATGTTTAGCATGTTTAGGTGCCTTAGTATGTTAGATTTATGTTTGGTTGGGATTGGAAGGATGTTCGGACTATTTGGGCAGTGTTAGAAAGATTTCAGAATAGTTCTCATATGTCCAAACAGTACCTAATACGGCTAAGACTCATGAGCCTCAACAGTGCTCATGTGTCTGAAAATAAGTTAAGTATAAGGTGATGAGCCCAAACAGGGCTCTTACGCCTGAAAAATAGGCTTAAAAATCTAAGTGTGAGATGACAAGCCTAAACAGTGGCCTTATGAGTCTGAACAGTACTCTTGTGCCTAAAATATTGACTTAGAAAACTAAGTATAGGGTAATATGCCTGAATAGTACTCATACGCCTGAGATTTTTCTAAGTACAGGGTAATGAGTCCGAATAGTGGTCATACGCTTAGAAAATGTGAAATTGGCTAAGTACAGGGTAATGAGTCCGAATAGTGGTCATACGCCTAGAAAATATGAAATTGGCTAAGTATGGGTCATGAGCCTGAATAGTGGTCATACGCCTAAAAAATGTGAAATTGGATAAGTATGGGTCATGAGTCCGAATAGTGCTCATGCACCCAAATAGTGCTCATGCGCCCAGAATGTTTATACTTAGAATTTTATTTCTCATACGCCTGAAAGGTTCCATGCGCCTCATTTTGGACTTAGGATTCCCTTAGGGGTTTTAGGAGGGAGATGTTTGAGAGGGGCCTTGTTGTGATGTGATAGCTTATGTATGATGATGGTGATGAGGTTTATGTCGAGTGCGTATGATATGTTATCTTTCTTCGTTAAAGAGTTTTTGAAACGTACGTATTATGTTTTGTAATACATTATGAATGAATGAATAGTTAATGAACGTGAAGTATTATGTAACGAAGTGAAAGATAATGACAAAGTACAAACGAATGAATACGATAAAGTACTAAACGAACGAACACATGAAATAATGAACGGATGAAAGGCTTGCAAGCAAGTGTATGAGGTGAGTGACTCGAAAGAGGTCCTTGTCGCGTACTCCGGTATTGCAGGAGACAGGATCCAGATGAATGAGAGTAAGATTGGCTTGCAAGCAGAAGGAAAAGAGGTTCACGACTCAATGAGAGTTGTTAGCTAAACTGTGTGTGGGTGTTGTAGCGTGCGATCTTGGATAACTAATAAGGGGACATAGACACAGTGGGAGTTCAGTTTTGGTGACTGCTCCGATACGTGCGATGTCGTATTCACCGTGTGCTATGTAGCGTGTGATTTTGGCCTACCTCATGTGGATTATGTAGCGTGCGATGTTGGGCTAACCCATGAGATGGCGTGCGATTCTGGCTAAACCCCGAGAGCCCTCACGCACACAGAGGGAGTCGGTCTAGGTGACCTCTCCGTTGGTGCGATTAGTGTGATATGTACGGTGTAACTCATAAGGGGACATAGACACAGTGGGAGTTCAGTTTTGGTAGCTGCTCGGATACGTGCGATGTGGTATTTACTGTGTGCTATGTAGCGTGCGATTTTGGCCTACCTCATGTGGATTATGTAGCGTGCGATTTTGGCTAACCCATGAGATGGCGTGCGATTATGGCTAATCCCCAGAGTTATGATAAACAGGGAGAGTTGGTCTTAGTGACAACTCTATTGGTGCGAATTGCACGAGATGAGATAGTGAGGTGAGCAACTTCGTGTTGCAACAGACTCGAATGAGTAATGAAAAGTAAAGAGCAAAGAAATGAATGAATGAATGAATGATGACGAAGATAATAATAACGATTATTATCTGTATGTATGTATGACGTATGCTCACGAACGAAATACCATGATAAGAACGAAACGGGATCCTTGTCATTTGACCTCGGTAATCATGGCTGTGTGCCATGAAGAGGGTAAAGCCTGACGGGATCTAAATAAGAAATGAACGACAAAGATGTACGATGAATGAACGAAAGTTAACGAATGCAATGAGAATATAATGATATTATGTGTACGTATGATGTGTGAGCATGTACGAAAGTATAGTACGATTTGAAAGAAAGTAAAGTATTTTATTAAAAAAAAACTAGAACTCACTCAGCGTCGCTGACTTTTGTATGCATGATAGTTGGCTGGTATTTGGTTGATGCTGAGGAGATGCAGGCATGGATGCATAAGCTACTGGGAGCGTTTTGAGGCTGGCATCCATATTTTGACATTTCGTAGTATTTTGAGAGGAAAGAATGTTGCAATGTAATAAAATGACATGTTTTAGTTACTAATGAATGTTTTTAAATTCCACTGCAAAGTAAATGTGTGTTTTAAAATGTTTTTATGTGTGATGAATGACCAACTGTGAGGTGTTCGGGAACGGGGCCTTACAGATTTTAAAGCTAACGGTAATATAATCATTTTTAATATGCGTTATATGTCAAAATACCATATAAACACAACATGTTTTGTGCTGTTTTACCCCGAATGTGCTGGTTTACCCTAAATCAGCTTAAAACATCGTTTTATGTAAAATACGCACATCACATATTATTTTATGTGAAAACATCAGATAATATGGTGCTTATGTAAAAGTAGCACGAAACATGCTTTTTTGCATAAAAGAAATTCATAACATCCTATTTTATATGAAAAAACCCAAAACGTGTTGTTTTACATGGAAACAACACAGAACGTGAAAACATCTGATAATGTGAAAACAACACAGAACATGTTATTTTACATACTACCAATACATGAAAACATTAAAGAATATGTTGTTTTACATTGAAATCATATAGAGCATGTTGTTTTACAATAAAACAACACAGTATGTAATATTTTACATTGTTATTTTACCGTAAATAACAATAAATTTACGTTGTTTTATATAATCTTTTATACTAAACAAAATAAAACATGATCTCTTACAGTAAAATAATACTACAAGGTGTTTTCTTATCATGGAAGAACACAAAATGTACTCTCGTATCGTAAAACAACACAATTTTAGAATAATTTTAAATGACGATTTTAATATTAGACAGCACAAAACATATATTTTACCCTAAACCAGAATATAACATGTTTTTTTTACCCTAAAACAACACATAATGTGTTATTTTAACCTAAAACAGCACATAACGTGTTATCTTAACGTTAAACAGCAGAAAAGTGTTGTCTTACGACAAAACGTACATAATGTGTTGTTTTTATCATAAATTGCACATTTTCATAAAAACAAATTTTTTATTAAAAAAATATTGCAATACTACTCAAATTAAAGAGGATAAAATGCTTGATTTTATGGTGTGATTAAATTTAAAAAATAATATCATATAAAAAAGTCATGAACGTCTAAATAAAGTGGTGAAATTTGAAAAAAAATCAACAAAAGTGGTTTTCCCATATTACCATTAGGACCAGTTACATGCTTAAAATTTGATCTCAACCATTTAACCATAAAATAGAGAGCTAGGATTTTTCTTAGACTTTTTAGTCAAATATATATTTTTATTTTAACCAGCCCCTATATATATATATAGTTGGCACTTTGCAAACATTATCACCGTAAATCGTAACTGGACTACTATCAAGAGCTCTTAATTGGACTACTATCATGGGCAGCTAACCAATACATTTCCAGTACGACGTCAAAACCGTCTAAGGTCATGGCAAACAATTGTGCGGGAATGTAATGACCTCATTGTTTGATGTGGCAATCCTCTAACACCCTGACTATTCTAATGGATATACCATCGGCCGTTTCTACTTCAAAAGCGATGAATATCTAGGGTAGCACAGAAAGAAGCAGATACAAAACTCTTATTGGCACCACTATCATATAATACGGAGGCTCAAACATCATTGACGAGAAACATACCTAGACACCACGTCCGGTCTTTCCTTGCCTCCTTCTTGTTCATGGTGAAAGCCCTTCTCCTGGCCTTGGGCTTTCCATCATCGCCCTTGTCATCATTCCCACTTGTTCTCGAGCTTCCCGGCTTAGCCTTCTTGCAATCCTTGCTGTGGTGCCCCGATTCATTACAGTTGAAGCGCTATTCCATCCCGCGCATTCTCTGGCTACGTGACCAGTTTTCTGTACCAGTAGCATCCATAGCTACCCATTTGACATTTTCTTAGATGCAGCCTCCCACACTTCCCACACTCCTTCAACTCATCAACCCCCTTCACAATCACCTGCTTTGCATCCACCCTTGCTTTCTTGTTCCCCAGTTGATAGCTACCACTTCCATATCTCTTTCCATTGTTGTTCCAAACCTTTCTTGGTTCGCCCACTGCTACCGATCTCCGATGATCATACAACCTTCCACTGAGATCCACTGCCGACCTAAAAGTGCCAGGTTGGGCAGTGACTATGTCCCTACGAATGTCCAGAGGCAACCCTTGTATGTACCTCTTAGTCCTCTTAGATTCAGGAGTCACCAAGTCAGGTATCAGACGTGCCATTTCATTGAATTTCGTGGTGTATTTTTTATGTGTCATCTTTCCAGCTTCCAAGCTCACAAACTCTTGTTCGATCTTGTCAAGTTCTCTCTCCGAACAGTACTTCTCTATCACCAATCTCTTCATTTCAGGCCACTTCATCCTCTTAATCTCCTCCTCCCCAAAAGAGTCAAGGATGTTATCCAGCTAACACAATACTGTGTCCAAAATTAAATGGGAAGCAAACTTCACTTTTTGGTCTTCCCGGCACTCACTGATCCTTAGCACGACTTCCATTTCCCTAATCCAACGCTGGGTAGTAGTAGCATTACCGGTACCATCAAATGTTAGGGCTTACACATCTGAAAAGCCCATAGCTGCACCCTTTTGCCACCTCCTCAATCTCAGAGTCGTCATCACTACCCTTTTCCTCAGCCTTGGCCACTTTCTTCTTATCAACCTTCTCTAGAGCCGCATCCTTCTTAACTTCACCTTTGACCTGTTTCAACCTCCGTAAGCAAGGCGGGCATCACACCAGATAGGATTTGGTGCACTTCTTGGGCAATAGCTTTCTTCACTGTTTCCTTCAGCTTTGCTTGGTTAGTAGTAGGCTTCTCGACTTCCGTTTCTAACTCAACCTCCTCCTTAACCGGTTTCTCAACTGGCTTTCTGGTTGACCTTTCTGCTGGTTTCACAGCTTTACTTGCTGCTTCTTTTTCCTTAGTAGGGGGCCTTCCCCTAGTGCTCTCCGAGTGGCCATAGCTGGAACCGCTTTCTTTAGTGCCATCTCTCTACTTCCTATAAGATTCAGAATGTCAATATGGTCAATCAAGGCAAGTTCAGATCATGACAAGTTGTGTAATTTTTTAATAATAGTGGCCAGTTATGATTAACTACTTACAGAACTTCTCATATTCCAAACTCTCCTATCCTGAGCCACACTAACACTCAACCTACTATCCCTATTATATGCACGTATAGATCACATAAATTTAGGTAGGCACAACAATTAATGTTATCATACCCTATCCTTGATTCTAACTTCAGTTATAAGGCACTGCCTATCAGAATAGTATTTACAACATACTTCATTACCTCTTGGCATGGAGCTTCTTGGACTGGCATCCTTCTACTTGGTCCTAATTTTTGTTTAGGTTTAGGTTTATAAAATAGTTTTCTCAAATCTCTTAAACATTGGCTTTGAGACCAACTTGTAAGGCCCTCATCCCAGAAAACCTTACGGTTGGTCATTCACAGCAAGAACATAGATTTAAAACATTCATTTAGATAAACATTGCAGTGGAAAAGTATATTAAGTTTCAATCCATTACGACATAATTAAAATAAAACATTAACATTGTCTTTAAAACATCAAATAATCTTTAAAAGTCTTCTTAATAATCTTTTTAATCAGGGCTCAGATGCCAAGTAGCTTCTAGAATCCATGCCCATATTCACTCAAGTCCAACAGCTCACCTGTCAACTAATATGCATACAAAATCAGCTTTGCAGAGTGAATTATAGGTTTACTTCATTAAATAACTTTGTAGTAAGGTATATTAGCTTTATTATTTGAAAGTAATCATCACCTAACAGAACATCAGTATACACAGATTATCGCTTTATTAATGCATTGTCATTAAGACTTTCACTTAATTATTAACTATTACTCTTCTTTACCCTTCAAATTCCCAATTACAATCGGTGCCTATGATAAACATAGGACTTTACCGACATGCCAATCTAGGCCTTACAGTCGTACCTAAACAGGCCACTATTGTCATGCCAATCCCGGCCTTACTGACCTGCCTGTTCGAGCCTTTACTTTTCTGGCATGCCAATCCAGCCTTACTTTCATGAAGGAACAACAAATGCAACCCTTCTCTTTATTTGTTTGCAAAGCTTTACTTTACAAAGGTACATGTTATGGGACACAATAATATTTCTTTAAGTTCCACTTACATCTTTAGTTATATATATACTTATACATGATAGAAAATAACTCTTAGTCTATACATTCACATTTCATCAACAATAGGAAATAAACCATATAACCGACCCTCCGCGGGACAGCGGTGGTTCGGGGGCGTGCTGCCAGGTCAACGCGAAAAATTTTTTTATTTAAAAGACTTTAAATAGCATATTTTATTATAGGAAAATTTATTTTCTTGTTAAAATCTCTTGAAAAATTTGCCTTGAAAATCTTAGGTTTACTATGCATAATATCCCCAAAACATGGAAAAACTTATAAATAAGGGGATTTTGAACTCACCTGGTCGATAAGTACCTTGCGTCTAGGTTACCTAGCCTATGATCAGGTCACACAGTCTGCATAATAGTTAACACATAAATAGGTCATTCTCTACACAGTTTCGCTAGCAATTTCGCTGGTAGTTTCACTGTCAGATTCGCTATTAGTTTCGCTGGCACTTTCGCTGCCAGTTTTGCTCGGCAGTTTCGCACTGCAGTTTCGCTGCCAGTTGCGCCGAACTTTCGTTAGAATTTTTTAGGTTCGCAAGATCTAATAGTCAACTTAAGTACTAGCAAAGTTACAAACGAAACAATAGTTTCGCTGGAACTTCTCTTAGTTTTGCTGGGAGAACTACTAGTTTCGCTGATCGCGCTCACAATTTCGCTTGACGTATAAAAATAACAAACCAGCCCGTTTTTAACCGAAAATTATAACTTTTTACGTCCAAAACCTTTGTTTTTAATCCATGAAACTACATCTAAGCATTTTACACGATTTCATACATAAAAATATGACCTTAATGTGATTTTTTGCAACTTTTCCAACGCAAAACCCTAGTTTCCAGATTTGATCTAAAAAGGATGTTTGGAGGACGATTCTTACCCGAATTCCTTGCTATTTATTCGTTGTTTGATGCCCAAATACTCGGATCTTCAACCCTCAATCCACCAAGCTTCAAACCTTAGATCTTCTCTCACTTTCTCTCTTTCTCTCTCTTTCTCTCTCTTTCTTTCTCTACTCTCTCTAGAATTTTTGTTGCTTGAGTTGCAAGTGTGGGTTATGACGCCAGATTAGGATTGTTTAAGGGTGGTAATGGGCTCTTAAGCCCATCTATCATTTAATCCATGGATCCAATTAAGTCCATTATCTAGATATATAAATATAAATATAAATATTTTTATTGTGACATCTGGTAATTTTCCGTTACCAAACTCCGTTAGTTCCGTTAAGTTTTGCATACACGTGTCGTAAGCACACACTAGTTGTCGTTTGACGTTGGTGACTTAAAAATAATTAATAATGTTAATTTAATAATAATCTAGTTGAAAAGATGATTATTATGTTATGTTTATGTTTTTACGCGATTTAAAGACTATTTGAGAATTTTATCGCGTAACGCGGAAACGCGCGTGTTAATTCGTATGTTGCGTGTTTTATAAAGATAAAAATATGTAATGGTTATTACTAGTTTATATATTTGTTAGATGGTTAAAAATGCTTTTAAAAGAAGTTAAAAGCTGAATTTTTTATAAAATGCAAGAGAAAAGGGTAAAGGTGTAAATATGGTTAATTAAATTAGACAAAACACAAACCCTAGCCCCCACTTCCTCCAATTCACGACCTGCAGCCCCCCTTACCCTCAAACCTGCGAATTTTGAACAAGAACAAGGGATTAGGAGCTGTTTTTGATCGATCTCAAGCCCTACAACAAGTTAGGAACATCAATTGCAAGATAATACACGTTTAAAGGTTAGAACTTTACAAGTTTGGTGGTGTTTTTGTTAGGGCCGAAGCCTATGCTGCGAATTGGGTATTATGGGGCTGAAAAATTGATGTTTTGTTGATGTTAGTATGTTAGTTGGATTGATTACATGTCGTTTAACGTTGATTATGCACGAATTGTATGTTTTTAGTGGATTGATCATGAACTTGGGTGGTTATGAACCCTAATTCGAAATTGATGATTATAACATGGAATTGATGATTGTTTGATGTTGTTGGGAAGTTAATTAGGTTGTATGAATGCTAGAAAACATGGATTTTACAAGAAATTGGTGAATTGAAGGATTTGTTCATAGGTTACTAATAATAGTAACTTTATTTTGTATGTAATGTTAAATTGTTAATGTGTTGATGTTATAGATGTGTTTATGATGATAATTGGATGTTGGATTGTTGCTATGAACATTGGTAACTCAAGATTACATGCTAGAATCCATACATTACTAAAGATAGTAACTTTTTGAGTATGAAACTTATGAATCAAGTTAGATAGATGTTGTAGATCATGTCTAGGTATGATATGAACTTGATTAGGTATATAATAGTTGGAATTATGGTTGTATTGGATGTTAAACCACTTTTGGGTATTACTTTCCCAAAAGGGAAACTTTATTGTGCATGAACTTTGGATATTGGAAATTTGACTTGTTCATGGTTTTAGGGTCATGCTAGAATGATTGTTATGAATGTCTAAAGTGGTAGAATCTGTTAATTGGGTTGTATGGAATGTTTATTTGGTTATTGGGTGATTATTGCACTTTGATGGTCATGTATGGTTTGGTATGTTGATTAGTAACTAGGACATCATGTTTGGGACTGGAATTGGTCATACTAATGTATGTTGCATGTATTAGGCATCTTGTATGCGTTGTGAATAGTATGTATGACTTTTTGGTAAATTATCTGTTTTGACCCATATATGCTAAATCATAGCTATAGGTCATATAAGTAGGTTATGCATGATCTAACCTGTTATATGATACACTAGTTATGTTTTGAACACACTGAGCATGCTAGATGCTAAGGATTTATACAACTTGTATGATATGTGCATAGCAAGATGATTTAAGCAATGTATTGGGAATGTAGCACCAAATATGATTCATTGGAATGTTAAACATGTATACTTAAATGGTTTACAACGCATAATGTCACCAACGGGTCAAACGGGTCAACTAGGTCACATGTATGTTGTCTTTATAGAACCTTGAGTTCTTTGTTTGTAGAACACTTAAGGTTTCTCTTAGGATTTCTATGTACATGTACTAATGTACTTGTGTGTTCTAGGTAACCTTTGAAGGTTGTCTTTCCACTCGTTCTTGTCAAGTTAAGCCTTACGTATCTAACACGCGTACCAGGTGAGTTCATGCCCCTCTGTTTTATTAATCTCTTTTGGGGGAGATAGCATACTGGTAAATTTTACAAACGCTTTATATATTTAAGATGTGTATGATATTAATATAGTGCTGTTTACTATGATAAAGTCCTCACACTTTCGAATTGTTAATATTGGATAGCGGGGAAACTTGGGTAGTACTACTGGGTCTGACGAGCCCCACCTGTGTGACTCGAGGTCAACCGGGTGCAATTTGTCCTATGATTATTCGTCACGATATGGTGAAGTCGTGACGGGAGGCAAACATAACACAGTCAGCTTCAATGTCGAAATCACTATGTATTAATATCGTTTGTTAATGGACTAGCTAGCTATTACAATGCACATGCTTAATTATACGCTATTGATAAACTGTTATGTTTATACACAATTGATAAACTGTTATGTTTATACACAATTGATAAACTGTTATGTTTATACGCAAACTCTTGAACTCACCAACCATGTGTTGACCTTTTAGTATGCTATTCTCAGGTCATTAAGTTGGATTGCTGATAGGAGCACTTCACGAGTCAGCATGCATTTTTTTAGAGATTTATAACTACCTGTCTTTTATTTATGGTTTACAATACTTGGTTGGCACTTGTTTTGCCATATGGTACTTTCCATGTTTTGGGTTGTTTTATTTACTTTACGCTTCCGCAGGTCTTTTAAAGTTTAAACTCTGGTTGATTTACATTAAACGTAGCATATAGAGTCGTTCTGAGTAACTATTGACTGTGATCCTGGTTTGTTCACACGCCTCGCGGTAAAACTCCACACGTGGATTTTGAGGGTGTGACAGATTGGTATCAGAGCCAGGTTATAGAGAACTAGGTTGCATACACACTAGACTATAACCGCACACAGTTAGTTAGTTACTTGTTCCTGATTTTTCTACTGTATACTCATTGGCATACACAACACACTCTCTACAGCATGGCATCGTCCTCGAGAGCACGTGGTAAACGACCAGCATCACCCACACGATCCGAGTCCCCACCTCCTGGACCAGTACCTGACGATGGACTTGACTGGCCTCGTTTGGACTACCCACAAGGAGAGTTTGACTGGGATCAACCGTTTGTACCACCTGAACACGACCCTCCGCGAGACTGGAGTTTCTACCCTGAGTTCGTAGATCACCTCATGTATAGGGAACGTGAACCAACACCGAGACCTAGAACTAGGACCAACACCGAGCAACCACTACCTTCACTCCCGAGAACGGTGCAGTCCAACGAGCAGGTGATTGCTGCATTGGTGGTAGCACTGGACACGGAACAACACCGGGTCCGGCGACTCACGAGCGATGTCTGTACACTACGACACGACATAGTTGAATGATTCTATTCTAATTCTTTTAAACGATTTGGACTACGTAGCGTTTCTTTATTTTGGAACCTATGTGGGAAGAGTTGTTTCTCCACCCGAACAACAACTCAAATTTTGACATTGATAAATAATTTGTGACTCATTTGCAAATTTATTTACCTTTGGTTATTATTTTTGTTATAAATGTTGTGGTGATGACGGATTCATTACTTTCTTATTGTTTACTATACTTCAATGAGATAAATAGGTTTGATATTACTCATTATTGTATTTGTGAATGCAAAGTGAATAATGGATGCCTGAGGACGCGGACGCGGGCGCGGACGAGGTGCCGGTGACCAAGGTGCCGGTGGCCAAGGCGCCGGTACAATTAATATGACTCCTGCGGAACTGGCTGCCTTAATAAATGCACAAGTCCAGGCGGCAGTAGCTGCTGTCCAAGTAGGACAGGCTGCAGGTAAACGATAATGGAAAAGTTTGTCAAATACTCTAGTTAATCGAATAAGATGTCTAATTAATATTTATCGTGATAAAGCAGGACCTCCAACGTGTACCTACAAGTCCTTCATGGACTGCAAACCCCACACCTACAGTGGACCGAGGGAGCTGTAGGGTTAGTAAGGTGGTTTGAGAAAACGGAGTCCGTTTTCTCGAAGTGAAACTGTCCACCTGCTGACCAGGTGAAATATGCTACGGGGACACTGGATAGTGCAGCACTGTCTTGGTGGAATGCCCACGTGCAAATGCTAGGGCAGGCCATGGCAAATGAGCTCCCGTGGAATGAATTCAAAGATATGATGATCGAGGAATACTGTCCTCGCAGCGAAGTTCAAAAGTTGGAGATGGAATTTTGGCAGTTGAAAATGCAAGGTTCCGAGATCGAGGCCTATACAACAAGAACCCACGAGCTGGCCACACTATGTCCTGGAATGGTGAATGAAATGCACAAGCTGGTGGAACATTACATCCGGGGATTGGTGCCCGAAATTAGGAGCCTGGTGACTTCCTCTAACCCCGCCACTATACAACAAGCTATCCGACTAGCCCACAAACTAACTGACGAAGCTGTGGAGCAAGGGCGGTTGCCAAAACGGGGCACTGCTGCAAGTGTGCCCGACAACAAAAGAAAGTGGGATACCTCCAACAACACCAACACCAACAATAACAATAGGGCATCATCATCATCCGGTGGTCAACACCAGTCTCAACAACAACAACAACCACAACAGCAACAAAGAAGGTTTGACAACAATCGCAATTTCAACCAGTCAAACTCAAACAATCAAGGACCGAGCGGCTATGGTGGTAAACAGCCGATGTGCACGCGGTGCAACTATCATCACGTTGGGAGATGTGACAACTACAAGTGTCAGCGGTGTGGTAAAATGGGACACTTGGCTAAGGATTGCCGTGGTGAGATGGTTAGGAAACCACAGCAACCTCAGGAGACTCCAAAGGGTTGTTTCGAGTGTGGAAAGGAAGGGCACTACAAGCGAAACTGCCCGCAATTGAGGAGGAACGGTAATGGCAATGGCCAGAACAACAACAACCAGAACAACAACAACAACAACAACAACAACAACAACAAAGATGGAAATGGCAATGGTAACGGTGGTAATAATAGAGCCAAAGGGAGAGCCTTCGTCATTGGCTCAGGTGAGGCTCTAAACGACCCTACTACTGTTACTGGTAGGTTTTCTGTAAATGGATGTTTTGCTACCGTATTGTTTGATACTGGAGCCGATAGGAGTTTCATATCCCTAAAGTTCTGTAGTCTCCTAAGTGATATCCCTTCTGCCTTAGAATCTAAATATACCGTAGAATTGGCTGACGGTAAACAGATCCATGTGACACACATTCTTAAAGATTGTGAGATAGAACTCGCTGGTCATACTTTCGCTATAGATCTTATGCCTGTTACACTGGGAAGTTTCGATGTTGTGGTAGGCATGGATTGGCTCTCAAATAAGCAAGCGGAAGTCATATGTCACGAGAAGATCATATGAATTCCTGTTGGTGATAAAATTCTCACAGTCCGAGGCGATAGGAGTGGTGTAGTGATGGGCATTATCTCTTATATGAAAGCACAGAGATTACTGCAAAAAGGTCGCTTGGCTATCCTGGCACTCGTCACTGATAAACAACCGGAGGAAAGGCGAATGGAAGACATACCCGTCGTACGAGACTTTCCCGAGGTGTTTCCAGAGGATCTTCCTGGATTACCACCTCATCGTCAAGTGGAATTTCAAATTGAACTGACTCCCGGTGTAGCCCCGATTGCTAGAGCAACTTATCGATTAGCACCGAACGAACTACAGGAGTTGTCATCACAACTTCAGGAGCTTTTAGATAAGGGCTTTATTCGACCTAGCTCATCACCTTGGGGAGCCCCTGTCCTTTTTGTTAAGAAGAAAGATGGCACGTTTCGAATGTGCATCGATTATAGGGAATTAAACAAAGTCACAGTTAAGAACCGATACCCTTTACCTCGCATCGACGACTTATTTGATCAGCTTCAGGGATCCAGCTATTATTCGAAGATCGACTTGAGATCTGGTTATCATCAACTCCGAGTCCGTAAGGAGGATATCTCCAAAACTGCATTCCGTACTCGTTATGGTCATTACGAAATCTTGGTCATGCCTTTTGGGTTGACAAATGCACCTGCGGTGTTCATGGACCTCATGAATCGTGTGTGCAAACCCTACCTTGATCAGTTTGTTATTGTGTTTATCGATGACATACTGATATACTCTAAGACCAAGGAGGACCATGAAGAGCATCTACGATTAATCTTGGAATTGTTGAAGAATGAGCAACTGTACGCCAAATTCTCTAAGTGTGACTTTTGGATACGTGAAGTACAATTCCTAGGCCATATTGTTAATGAGAAGGGTATACATGTTGATCCTGCCAAGATTGTGGCAATAAAGAATTGGGCCATACCTAAAACACCGAGTGAGATACGAAAATTTCTGGGATTAGCGGGGTATTACCGACGGTTCATAGAAGGATATTCTAAGATTGCACAACCTCTCACCGCTTTGACCCACAAAGGAACAACATACAAATGGGGAGAAAGTCAAGAGGCGGCTTTTCAGCTATTGAAACAGAAACTCTGTAGTGCACCGATATTGGCACTGCCAGAGGGGACGGATGATTTCGTGGTGTATTGTGACGCATCCATTCAAGGATTGGGTTGTGTTCTGATGCAGCGCGATAAGGTGATAGCCTACGCCTCTAGACAACTAAAGGTTCACGAGAAGAATTATACTACCCATGATCTGGAGTTGGGTGCAGTGGTTTTTGCCTTAAAGATTTGGAGATATTACTTGTACGGTACCAAATCTACTATCTATACCGATCACAAGAGTCTTCAACATATCTTTGAGCAAAAAGAGTTGAATATGAGGCAACGACGTAGGGTGGAACTTCTGAATGATTATGATTGTGCTATCAAGTACCATCCTGGAAAGGCGAACGTAGTTGCCGATGCCTTAAGCCGAAAAGAAACAGTTAAACCAAGGCGGGTACGAGCCTTACAGCTCACGATCAGTACCCATTTGCCTGAACAAGTTAAGGAAGTACAAATAGAAGCCTTGAAAGAGGAAAAAATTGTTTCTGAGTCGTTACGGGGGATGGATAAACAATTGGTAGAGAAAGAGGATGGAATTCGGTACTTCATGGATAGACTTTGGGTGCCTGTTTATGAAAATCTGAGGGATTTGGTTATGAGCGAGGCACACAAGTCTAAATACTCTATACATCCTGGATCTGACAAGATGTATCATGACCTAAAGGCGCACTATTGGTGGCCTAACATGAAGGCAGACGTAGCTACATATGTGAGCAAGTGTTTAACCTGTTCGAAGGTAAAGGTGGAATACCAAAAACCATCCGGACTGTTACAGCAACCTGAGATACCGATGTGGAAATGGGAACAAATTTCCATGGATTTTATCACTAAACTACCCCGGACTAATACTGGTTGTGACACAATCTGGGTCATTGTGGATCGGTTGACCAAGTCCGCTCACTTCCTTGCAATTAAGGAAACGGATAAGATGGAGAAGCTAACCCGATTGTATCTCAAGGAAATCGTTTCGAGACACGGCGTACCAATCTCAATTATCTTTGATCGCGATGCTCGTTTCACGTCACACTTCTGGCAGTCACTACAGAAATCTCTGGGTACACGATTAGATATGAGTACTGCCTATCATCCACAGACCGACGGCCAGAGTGAACGTACCATACAGACTTTGGAGGATATGCTACGTGCTTGTGTGATTGATTTTGGGAACAACTGGGAAGTTCACCTGCCTTTGGTGAAATTTTCCTATAATAACAGTTATCACACTAGCATACAGGCAGCACCTTTCGAGGCTTTGTATGGGAGAAAGTGTAGATCACCGGTTTGCTGGGTTGAAATTGGTGATAGTCAACTAACGGGTCCCGAACTCATTCATGAAACAACTGAGAAGATTGTGCAGATACGGAACCGTATGGCTGCAGCAAGGGATAGACAGAAAAGTTATGCTGACAAGAGGCGGAAACCTCTCGAATTTCAAATTGGCGACAAAGTGTTATTGAAAGTCTCACCGTGGAAAGGCGTAGTTCGGTTTGGCAAGCGAGCAAAGCTGAATCCGAGGTATGCTGGACCATTTGAGGTACTGGAAAGAATAGGTCCGGTGGCCTATCGACTAGCCTTGCCTGATTTGCTGAGTGGAGTGCACAACATGTTTCACGTTTCCAATCTGAAGAAGTGTCTATCTGACGAGACACTAATTGTGCCACTAGAAGACGTTCAAGTGGATGAGCAATTGCGCTTTATCGAAAAACCCGTCGAGGTGATGGATCGTGAGGTGAAAACACCTAAGCAGAGCAAAATACCTATAGTCAAAATTCGCTGGAACTCGCGGCGTGGACCGGAATTCACGTGGGAACGTGAGGATCAAATGAAGCTTAAGTACCCTCAACTGTTCGCGACGATGCCTGCAGACAAAGGTATTGATTTAAATTTCGGGACTAAATTTCTTTCAACATGGGGATGATGTGACAACTCATCCAAAACTCACTCGATTTCGATTTCTTTGTGTCAATGCAGTAGATCAGTAATGGAACACGCTCACCATGTAACGCAATTTTCGGGACGAAAATTCTTTCAACATGGGGATAATGTGACATCCGGTAATTTTCCGTTACCAAACTCCGTTAGTTCCGTTAAGTTTTGCATACACGTGTCGTAAGCACACACTAGTTGTCGTTTGACGTTGGTGACTTAAAAATAATTAATAATGTTAATTTAATAATAATCTAGTTGAAAGATGATTATTATGTTATGTTTATGTTTTTACGCGATTTAAAGACTATTTGAGAATTTTATCGCGTAACGCGGAAACGCGCGTGTTAATTCGTATGTTGCGTGTTTTATAAAGATAAAATATATAATGGTTATTACTAGTTTATATATTTGTTAGATGGTTAAAAATGCTTTTAAAGAAGTTAAAAGCTGAATTTTTTATAAAATGCAAGAGAAAAGGGTAAAGGTGTAAATATGGTTAATTAAATTAGACAAAACACAAACCCTAGCCCCCACTTCCTCCAATTCACGACCTGCAGCCCCCTTACCCTCAAACCTGCGAATTTTGAACAAGAACAAGGGATTAGGAGCTGTTTTTGATCGATCTCAAGCCCTACAACAAGTTAGGAACATCAATTGCAAGATAATACACGTCTAAAGGTTAGAACTTTACAAGTTTGGTGGTGTTTTTGTTAGGGCCGAAGCCTATTATGGGGCTGAAAAATTGATGTTTTGTTGATGTTAGTATGTTAGTTGGATTGATTACATGTCGTTTAACGTTGATTATGCACGAATTGTATGTTTTTAGTGGATTGATCATGAACTTGGGTGGTTATGAACCCTAATTCGAAATTGATGATTATAACATGGAATTGATGATTGTTTGATGTTGTTGGGAAGTTAATTAGGTTGTATGAATGCTAGAAAACATGGATTTTACAAGAAATTGGTGAATTGAAGGATTTGTTCATAGGTTACTAATAATAGTAACTTTATTTTGTATGTAATGTTAAATTGTTAATGTGTTGATGTTATAGATGTGTTTATGATGATAATTGGATGTTGGATTGTTGCTAGATGCTAAGGATTTATACAACTTGTATGATATGTGCATAGCAAGATGATTTAAGCAATGTATTGGGAATGTAGCACCAAATATGATTCATTGGAATGTTAAACATGTATACTTAAATGGTTTACAACGCATAATGTCACCAACGGGTCAAACGGGTCAAACGGGTTAACTAGGTCACATGTATGTTGCTTTATAGAACCTTGAGTTCTTTGTTTGTAGAACACTTAAGGTTTCTCTTGGGATTTCTATGTACATGTACTTATGTACTTGTGTGTTCTAGGTAACCTTTGAAGGTTGTCTTTCCACTCGTTCTTGTCAAGTTAAGCCTTAGGTATCTAACACGCGTACCAGGTGAGTTCATGCCCCTCTGTTTTATTAAATCTCTTTTGGGGGAGATAGCATACTGGTAAATTTTACAAACGCTTTATATATTTAAGATGTGTATGATATTAATATAGTGCTGTTTACTATGATAAAGTCCTCACACTTTCGAATTGTTAATATTGGATAGCGGGGAAACTTGGGTAGTACTACTGGGTCTGACGAGCCCCACCTGTGTGACTCGAGGTCAACCGGTGCAATTTGTCCTATGATTATTCGTCACGATATGGTGAAGTCGTGACGGGAGGCAAACATAACACAGTCAGCTTCAATGTCGAAATCACTATGTATTAATATCGTTTCTTAATGGACTAGCTAGCTATTACAATGCACATGCTTAATTATACGCTATTGATAAACTGTTATGTTTATACACAATTGATAAACTGTTATGTTTATACACAATTGATAAACTGTTATGTTTATGCGCAAACTCTTGAACTCACCAACCATGTGTTGACCTTTTAGTATGCTATTCTCAGATCATTAAGCTGGATTGCTGATAGGAGCACTTCACGAGTCAGCATGCATTTTTTTAGAGATTTATAACTACCCGTCTTTTATTTATGGTTTACAATACTTGGTTGGCACTTGTTTTGCCATATGGTACTTTCACATGTTTTGGGTTGTTTTATTTACTTTACGCTTCCGCAGGTCTTTTAAAGTTTAAACTCTGGTTGATTTACATTAAACGTAGCATATAGAGTCGTTCTGAGTAACTATTGACTGTGATCCTGGTTTGTTCACACGCCTCGCGGTAAAACTCCGCACGTGGATTTTGGGGGTGTGACATTTATCTCCCTACTTGACCACGTTATTGCTAAGTTGAGTGCTTCAATATTTCGGGGCGTTACATCCTATCATAATGTGGCCAAAATATACATCATAGCTTAAGTGATACTTGAACCTAACATTACTTTGGTAAGGGTCATACACATTTGTCACTAGGTCATCATCGGTGATTGTCCATGGATAAGTATATTAGTGCATGCTCTTCAATTCAATTTTTTTTAACAGAGATGATAGAAAGTTTCATTTCTTATGTATATAACTAGACTAACACCTATATAGCATACTGATTAAAAAGTTATTTTTTAAATACTTAGTAATAAAGATTTATTAAGAAAAGATGCGGGAAACAAACTTATTTATTAGGTGAGAAAAGTGAAGCGGGAATATTAATTGATAATAATACAAAGTTTAGGAACTAAGAAAGAGAAACAAAAACTAAACTTATTTATAAGTTGAAGAAAGAAAAGCAAAAAAATATAAATGAGAACTCACTGAATTATGGCAAATGACGCTCTCAAAAAATATAATGAAAAACTAAATTAAATATTTAGTTTACTTTTGTTGATGGGTTTCTCATTATAATAGAGATTATGGTAAGTTAAAAACACATGTCCAATTTATTAAAAAAAATTTAAAGTTTATCAAAATTGACATAAATTATATTGCATCATAAACAAGTTGTCCAATTCATTAAAAATTTTTAGTTACCAATACGGAGCTACTGCATTATTTCTTTCTAAATATTATTAATTGTATTAATTGTATAATTGCCCAACCTCAATGATTAATTTTCAACCATCAAACTTCTTAATTAATAGTTGAGATCATATTGTAAAGAAAAAGTTTGTTATATGAATACTTTAGGCATATCCATTTTTGTTAATTTTTTTTTAAAATTTCATATTTCTTTAAACGTTTATAATTTTTATATACGTTATTATTTTTTATAAAATTACACCATAAAAAAGAACGTTTTTATCATAAAATGAGTACAATATCGTTATATAAAAATATATTAATTTTTTTTTACTTTTTAAGCTCATATGATTTATATTTGTCATTGTGTTTTTAGTGCATTTTGTTTTGTATTTTTGTTAGTTATTATGTTTTAATATTATTGTGTGTTTCTTAAATGATTAATTTAAAAAATATAATGGTGAAGTAACGCTGTTCTGTATTTTTATTTTGTAAAATATAATGATAAATTAACAACTAACAAATCTATATATTAAAAAATGACAAAATACACAACTGATATAAAACATAAAACACAATAATAAATGTCTCACTATGTTTTCTTTATTGTCATTGTTTAATCTTAATACTATGTGTTTTGAAGAATGCTATAGTGAAATGATATAATTATGTATTTCTAATTGTAAAATACAATTATAGATAACAAGTTTATATAATCTATAAAAATTAATGAGAAAAATAAGACATTATGATATTTTTAACACTATGAGTTTAAAAAACATGTCGGTGAAATGTCACTGTTGTGTACTTCTAATTGTAAAATATAATGATAGATAACAAATTTATATAAATAATAAAAACAAATAAAGAAATAAATATAAAATGATTTAAAACCTAAAAGAAAAATGATTAATACATATAGCAAATGATGAAAAATACATGATATGATAAATTGGTATTTGACATAATAATCGTATTAGATACAATAACTGACATATATGACACAATGACTATAATTCCCTCTCTTAAATCTATACAAATAGCGTATCAAGCGCACAATCATACTTAAACTTTTTAAATTAAATACACTTTTTAAATGATTTTATTATAAATAAATTATATCAGGACTACTTTATCCTTATTCAAAATGAAGTTGCTTCTATCATATGAAATTGCTTCCATCATTAAGTAAATTAATCAGAAAGCAAACGCTTATGATTTCCATCAGTTTACGCTATTTATAAAATCCATGAAAATAATTGAAACGCTCATAAAAAATCATACTTTGTTAGAGAAATCAAAATGCAATTCGGCTATGATTTTGTCATCATGTAGAAAATAAAAGAAACACTTTTGACGATTACGAAATCCAACAAAAAAGAGCGGAAAGCTCACCGAAAATTTGTTTTTTTTATACATAAAATAAAAATGCAATTAAGCGTGATACTATCATCGGCAAGAAACATACATGAAGATTAATAAACACAACAATATATAATAATCAATTAGTTTTTCCGCGGCGCGTTGTAGCGGTATCGTACGCTGCATGATAAAGTATAAACAAAAAATCGAACTGGCCTGTCTCTGAATTATCGACAAACCATAAAGTAGCTCGAATTTATACCCTTAGACGAACACGTATTATGCTTGACCCGCCTCTATTCCAAATAAATAATGTCAAAACAAACCAAGTCAAAGCGTACCTTAAGAAAAACACGTAGATTACAATTGTCCCCACTTGTTTCCGAACTAAATTTACATTGAAACGTAAAGTAAATGAGATTTATTTGACTCTACTGATTTCTAAACAAAATTTACTTCAAAACATATACGAACGTCAAAAGTGTAAATCACCTCAATGCATATATAAAAATATGCATACAAACGTTTTATGTTTGAGCCGACACGTACCGACAAAATACAAACTTTAAAAACTAGATTTTTTAAGTAAAAATTGTAATGGGTGAATCCAGGATTATAAAAACTTAAGGGGTCAATATGTGTTTAAGCATAACTAAATATTGAACTAACTATTTGTGTTTAATATATAAAAAACCTAAATTAACTATTTTTGTTTAATCTATAAAACCTAAAGTCTAGTATTCAAAGTGTAAAAAGTTAAAATTTATTGTATATCTTGAGTTGCTTTTTAATATGTTATATAATTAGTTATATAATTAGATAACGCACCTAATGTTGAAACACCAAATAATTTCGGATGATAGATAAACAATAACTGATTTATGTTTAGGTTTATATGAAATTAAGCTGGTGTAGAAGAGGATATACACAATAATATAATGAACAAACACCCCAAATCAACTAACTTGAATAAGAGGATAGGAAATCGTCTTGGGTTTTCCAAATTCCTCGCAACCGATATTTTCAATTTTCTTAATATTCCCGTTTTGTAGGGTCGTATCCTATTTTTCCTAATAATTTTTCTGTACACTATATCTTCCAACCAATAAAAGGGATTGGTGATTCCCAATATTTATTCATTGGTTCGGGTGTTTGGAAAACACATTAGGATCGGGGTGGTGTTCCCACACCAAGGGCCAGGCTACCCCACCCTTTAATTACAGTGGGATATTTTACAACACTATGGTAGCCTAATTGAAGCAGAAGTTATTGTACTTGATGTTGCGTTTTATGAGATTGTATGATCCGGAAAGGTTTTTACTCAAGCATATGAATCATTTTTAAAACTAAAGCAATTTGCGTGTAATAAGATAGAACAAATATAATCATGAGTGAGATGTTCTTTTCTATGAGAATTCATGTTAAGAATGTTTTAAGACGTTAACAAATCAAATAAATCATTTATATAAAGGTCGAACCAGTATAATCTTTATGAAGAAGCATGACTGTTGACGGTTATAATTATCATCACAGTCAACATTAGTAATAACTGATTTACTACCAATCATATGTTACTTAACAAAATTACAACATATCTTTTAAACCATCAGCCATAATTGTTACTAAAGCTAACAATTGTTACCGAAGCTCATAGTATCTATCTAGATCAAAGCTATTACTGATTACCAGAGTTTTTATTGACGGATCAATAAAAACTTACTACTATTTTATAACTTCTTTTTTATCATCAAAATCATGCAACATTTTATCATCATCGTGACCCAGCAAGGGGCTTTGATCTTGGATCCTACTAGTAGTGTTGCCCCCTAGACCCCATCAAGATGCTACCCCAAAAACCTTGCCATGGGTCGATCCGCATGGAAACCCATTGGTCTATTGGGGCTTTGCCCCTGAGGCTACTAAGGTTCTTTGTACTATAAATTATAATAGCCTTAATCGAGTATGTACTTCTCGTCTTGTAACATGTACCAATGTATATTCTAATTTCTCATTTCATTTTAAGTTATGCAATTATATGAAACCATATTGATACAAACATTATCCCTTAATTTAGGGGTTATTATCTTCCAACTTCTTTTGATACAAACATTGCTTATTCTAACTTTGAGCCTTTCATCTTTGTTAAAGTTTGTTTTCTTTACAAAAAAAAAAAAAAAAAGGACCCCACACTGAGATTATGAAACCAATAACAATGTGTAAAAATACAAATGCTTGTCACTAAACTCATTGAGAACAATAAGACTTTTAGATAAGAGGGTGTTTAGCAAGATCACTAATATTTTGTCATCAATATTAAGAATAGAGGCTGACCTCGGGTTTGTTTTTAAATTTTTGCCCTCTCAATTGTAGTGTACTTAAAGTCTATTCAAGACCTGAACATGGCTGACCATGGTAATTCTATGCTTCATTCAATCTTATCATAAAAAATGCCTAGATTAGTGTATAAAATTCGGGTTGGATAAAAACGAACCGTTTAAAAGAGTATCAGTTAAGTTTCATTCAAGAAAGTTTGTATCAGATGAAACTGAAACAAGCTGTTCTTCGAAAAGAATCTATAAAAATGGCCTTACCCACAACACTTGTTTTCATGACTTCTAGCATCGGTGGCTAAGGGTGTGCAAAATATCTGAATTCGAAACCGAATTCGAAATATGTGAACCAAAATATCTGAGATTATAGATTCGGATAGTGTTTAGAATATTTTTCGATATTCGGAAATCCAAATTATCCGAAATATTATTATAAAAGTTATAAAGTAATAATTTTAGTAGATATATTTTGATATTTTCAAATATTTTGAATACTTTTATAAGAAATTCGGATACCCGGGAGTTTTGCTAATAAAAAATATTATTTTTTTAGAAGTTGTTAAATAATATATATTTTTCAAGAATTCGAATATTTATCCAGATATCTGAATCCGAAATTTCGGATTCGGATTTTGATATAAATCCACTATCCAAATTCGGATATCCAAAAATCGAATATCTGATTTTCAACAGCCCTATAGGTGGCGACACTAGAGATTACAGTAGTGACAATGGCAGGGGAGGTAACGATTGTGTCGATAGTGATGGATAGGTGATGGCCGCTATGATGATTGTCTATTTGAACCTATTATAAGCTAGTAATTAGATAAAAATTATTAATTTTGGGGGTAATTTTAAAAAACAGTAAACAACTTTCAAAAATGTTCCAATTAGGTAACTCAAGTTTTTAAAGTGTTACAATTAGGTCACTTAGTTTTCATGTTTTATATAAATTAAAAGTCTCAACATGCTTTTTAGCATGTTATACTTTTTGTTTCAATTAGAACATATTTTTTTTTCTTTAATGCTGATGTAGAACGGTGACGTGAATTTCAGATACTTTCTTTTTAATTTTTTTATAATGAACATGTTTTTTTAATATAATTTCATATATTAAAAATTCTAAACCACATGTCTTCTCATCCGTTACTTTTTTGACATATTAAAATTCGATGATTACTCGATTTGATCATTTAATTGTGGTCCAATTTGAAAAAATACGCATGAATGAATAAATAGAATAATTTTCAAACTTAGCTATTATTTTGGTGTCCGGTTCAAATACAAAGTCCAAATTATGTAAAAAGTGTGAGAAGCAATCAGGGATTGACATGTGGCATATTTTTAAAAATAGAAGTAGGGGTATTTTAGGAAGTGTAATTTATTAACAGAATTTTCAATACTTCAGCGATCGACCATTACACTGTACGATTGAGGTTTCCAACAGATTTTTCACTTTATCGTTGAAGATTCAAACAATCGAATCGTTGAAATTTTCAATTGATCAATCGTTGAAGATTCAAACAATCGAATTTTCAATTTCAATCGCTGAAGATTGCTTTACATCAATTACTTCAGCGATGTCGACGAGAGATGATCAATTTGGTACGTATGAGGACGATTATATACTGCAATTGAAATAGTATGTTAATTTTGGCACCGTAATTTTGTCGTTTTGATCATCGTCTATCTATACTGTATGATTTTCTGTGAATTTTGTTATTGATTGACATCATCATTGTGTCATAGGTATCATCATTGTGTCATAGGTATCATCATTGTGTCATAGGTATCATCATTGTGTCTTTTGTATCGTCATTATGTCTATACTGTTAGATTGCTCTGGACATTATCAATTTGTTGTTGAACATATTTTATAAATATTAGTTGTGTTATATGATACTATTTATACTGATTGTGTCAGGTTTAGAGGGTCATTGTGTCAACCAAGCATGATTGTGTCAAATTCTATCTTTGTGTCATCTATTTGTGAAGGTTCATTGTGTCATGTTTGGGGATTCATTGTGTCATGAAAGCTGCTTATAATGTGTCTTTTGTGAAGGTTCATTGTGTCATGAAAGCTGCTTATAATGTGTCTTTTGTAAAGGTTCATTGTGTCATGATTGGGGATTCATTATGTCTTTTATGTTGTTGTGTCTTTTTATGACTTGTTGTTTTTATTCATATAGATGCTGAAAATTACAAAGATGTTGGCCAACAATGTGTATCCCCAGGTTCTGGAAGAGTATCTTATATACCTTTTGCAAGAAGTTCAATTAAACCTGTTGTAGGAATGGAGTTTGTTTCTATTGAGCATGCGTTTGCATTTTACCAAAGGTATGCTCTTTCTTGTGGTTTTGAAGCTAGGAAGCATACAGAATATTTGCAAGCTGGTAAAGTACTTTTGAAGTATTTTGTTTGTTCGAAGAAAGGGTTTAAAAGGGGAAAAGTATTTGATTCTTCAAATGATGAGGACGATAAATGTAAGTGGAAGCGTAGTAAACCATCTAAGAGAGTTGGGTGAAGCAATTCTTAAGCTACGTTTAGTTAATAGTAATACTGTGTTTATTATTTCAAGGAAGAGCACAACCACTTGTTGGTTGATCAAGATGATGTGCATCTTTTCCTGCTGCTAGAAAGGTTGATCATGTAAAAGAAGGTGCAATTCAAAAGAGGACCACAGAATAAGCCCTTTTCATCAGCTTCCCATATTTGTTTCTGCTTGTTCAAGTAGTTGAATATGTAATCACACCAATCCACTTCCTGAATTTGGGTTTCTTTTGTTAATGACGCTAAAAATCTTTGGTTGACTGTGTTGCTTTTCATAGCCTCTCCCAACACAGTGAAAAAAATTACCAAAAAATTTAGTTGAAATGTTCTGCTTGTGTCATTTTTTCTATTAGATACATGCTCAACAAAATTTCTGATGAAGATCCTCCCAGATTCTCCAAACTGACTTCTCCACTCCTTTATTACTGGATCATTAACATTAGGCTTAGCTTGTTCATCAACTTTTACACCACCAATAGGTATTCCAAATACTTCATGAATTAAACGTGGTGTTACTTTAAATTGATGTGTGCCATTGTTGAATATATTTGTCTTGGCATCGTAGTTTTTCAAAATCCAATAACCAAAAGATGTTGGAATTGTGTGCAAGTTCAATAGTAGAGCTGGTCCAAAACCCATTTCTTTAACAACCTTTTTCTGCTTTTTTGTTAATTCTCCCAAAAAACTGACAAGGTTGTTAAGTGAACATCTCAAGTTAACTTTTTGTCCATTGTATGCAAAAAAGCTTGGTTTTGTTGGGTCTTTAGCAACCTTGACGCGTTTCTCTTTTCTTACTAGATCAGTGGTTGATTTTCTCTTGCTTAATTCATTTTCTCTTTCAGCTTGTTTTTTGTCCCAAATATCAACCACAAAATCTCTTAATAGCATGCTATCTTGCACATCTACAAAACAATGAATGAGACAACATATCATATAACTTAGTAAAGGAAGTAAGTTTTTAATAGAAGAATTATGGTAGACACTAACTTTCAGAATGATCTTCAGGACTATCAATGATCAAAGGGTTTGACTTGTCATTTTTGAATTTACTAAAATACTTCTTTGATATTCTTTCACTTTTTCTTTTACGTCTTGGACCTACACAAAGACACATTATTAGCAGTTTTCATGACACAATGAATCTCAAACTATGACACAATGAATCCCCAATCATGACACAATGAACCTTCACAAAGACATGACACAAATATAGTTTTGACACAATCATGCTCGGTTGAAACCCCCCCAATCATGACATAATGGATCCCAAATCATGACACAATCATGCTCTTTTGAAAACCCCCAAGCATGTTTTCATGACACAATGAATCCCCAAAGCATGACACAATGAATCCCTAATCATGACACAATGAACCTTCACAAAGACATTGTTAGCATGAATCATGACACAATGAATCTCAAACTATGACACAATGAATCCCCAATCATGACATAATGAACCTTCACAAAGACATGACACAAATATAGTTTTTGACACAATCATGCTCGGTTGAAACCCCCCAATCATGACACAATGGATCCCAAATCATGACACAATCATGCTCTTTTGAAACCCCCAAGCATGTTTTCATGACACAATGAATCCCCAAAGCATGACACAATGAATCCCTAATCATGACACAATGAACCTTCACAAAGACATTGTTAGCATGAATCATGACACAATGAATCCCCAAACCATGACACAATGAATCCGCAATCATGAAACAATGAGCTTTCACAAAGACATTATTAGCAGGAATCCCCAAAGCATGACACAATGATTCCCTAATCATGACACAATGAATCCCTATCATGACACAATGAACCTTCACAAAGACATTGTTAGCATGAATCATGACACAATGAATCCCCAAACCATGACACAATGAATCCCCAATCATGAAACAATGAGCTTTCACAAAGACATTATTAGCAGAAATCATGACACAATGAATCCCCAAAAGCATGACACAATGAATCCCTAATCATGACACAATGAACTTTCACAAAGACATTATTAGCAGGAATCATGACACAATGAATCCCCAATCATAAAACAATGAGCTTTCACAAAGACATTATTAGCAGGAATCATGACACAATGAATCCCCAAACCATGACACAATGAATCCCCAATCATGACACAATGAACTTTCACAAAGACATTATTAGCAGAAATCGTGACACAATGAAACCCCAAACCATGACATAATGAACTTTCACAAAGACATTATTAGCAGGAATCGTGACACAATGAATCCCCAAACCATGACACAATGAATCCCCAATCATGAAACAATGAACTTTCACAAAGACATTATTAGCAGAAATCGTGAGAGAATGAATCCCCATAAGCATGACACAATGAATCCCTAATCATGACACAATGAACTTTCACAAGACATTATTAGCAGGAATCATGACACAATGAATCCCCAATCATGAAACAATGAGCTTTCACAAAGACATTATTAGCAGGAATCATGACACAATGAATCCCTAAACCATGACACAATGAATCCCCAATCATGAAACAATGAACTTTCACAAGACATTATTAGCAGAAATCGTGACACAATGAAACCCCAAACCATGACACAATGAACTTTCACAAAGACATTATTAGCAGGAATCGTGACACAATGAATCCCCAAACCATGACACAATGAATCCCCAATCATGAAACAATGAACTTTCACAAAGACATTATTAGCAGAAATCGTGACACAATGAAACCCCAAACCATGACACAATGAACTTTCACAAAGACATTATTACCATGACACAATGAACATTCACAAAAGACACATTATAAGTAGATTCATGACACAATGAATCCCCAAACCATGACACAATGAAGCTTTGCAAAGACATGACACAATGATAGATTTTTGACACAATAATGCTCGGTTGAAATTTCACAATGAAACCCCTAAATCATGACACAATGCATAGTTATATTTGACACAATAATGCTTGATTAGGTTTTACCTGTTTGTTCTTGCTCTTCGATTGGACTTATTCGTAGTGTTTGTGAGTTTATGCTTGTGGTTCTGGAGGTTTCCGAATGTTCATTAGACACTGAAGACTTTTTCGACTGTACGGGATCCATGTTTACGTTTGATGATTTCGTCGGAGATGGTTTTCGAGGAAAGACGATGATGGAAGTTTTCGTCGAAGACGGTTTAGAATAGACTTTGAAAACGTTTTCGTCGGAGACGGTTTATTGTCAAATTACATTTTTACCCCTCCGCCTGTTAGCAGTTTTCCATTTATTTACAAGTTTGTCACCGCGTTTTTTTGAACCATTGATCTATTTTAAGTAGCTGATCCAACGGCCAGAACCACTTCTCACACTTTTTAGAAATTATAGGCTTTGTAGCATATCTCAACTAGTAACCACAACCAACTCATTCATGTAATGGGTCATAATGTTGTCAAAACATTTTTTCTTTTTTTATTTAAACCTAAATATTTAAGCTACACTCAAATCTTTTATACTTTAAATTATCCTTTTAATTTAAGTATTAAAATCTGATGTTTAGATTTGTCAATTTATTAAAAAATAATGTGTATAAAATTAACAGAAACATCTCAAATTCAGCTATAAATAGAAGCACCATCCTGGCATCCTGGTGCATTCAATACACCAAAAACTATAGACAAACTACTATTTTAGATGATGGAGTCTTCACTTTCTTTCGTGGTTCTTTTTTCACTCACTTTGGTAAACAAAGAAATTCTTTTCATTTAATATATATATATATGTATATATGTAATGAGTTAAATATTTCTTTATTTAAGATTTTATATGTTTTTAACATTACTATGGCAATACTCTTGTGTTATATTGTTTGAGCTGTAGACCATTTACTTCGTAGAGGCTAGACCATATTCAGGGAATACCAGCAAAACGCGTTTGTTCAAAGGCATGCTTTAGCGTCACCTCTCTCTCAAGATGAAGCTCTATAATACCCGTAAAAAAATAATAATAATAATAATAACAATAATAAAAAGTAATAATAATAATAATAGTTCAGGGGTATTGTGCCATTTTTTAACTTAAATTAATAAGTTTGTGCCTCAAATAAAAATAACATTAAACCTCAGGGACCATTTTGTAAAAATTTTAAAAACTTTCTGTTTCTCTCTCCACTCTCCCGCATTTCCGGCGAGATTTTCCGGCCGGAATCCGGCGGCTCCGGCGAGGCACAAAAACCCGGTTTTAAGCCGCGGTTTTGTCTCCAATTTACACCAATGCGATCGTGACGAAGATTCCCACTACAATACGCGATGTAATTGAGTATTAACAATCGGATTACAACTCACGAAAGCACCAAACTTTCGTTCACTTTATCATTTTTAAATCGCACTACACAGACATAATAATTGAATTGAATGCTACCAAATCAATCATATACGAATTCCTAATCTGCCTATGCTCTCAATTTCACCTAACACCCACACAACATCCCGTTCGATTTCCTCTCTATCGCGGACCTGCAACTCACTTTTAGGACAACCTCCGATCGATTTCAATCGCGTTTGATAAGGGGCTATTGCTCTTGATCATCATCCGAAGCTGTCTACAAGTTTAATTTGGGTACAATCATCGTTTGAGCTTGATTTGATCATCACCGTGACTGCGACCTGTTCTTCATCGTTTCTCTCGTTTTAACTTCACATCAGGTAAATTAAACATACATACATGCTCGATTTTAGCCTAGGAACGAAAGCCCTAACATTGATTTTGCTATAAACATCGATTTGGGATTCAATTTGATCCAAAACCGAATTAGGGCTCGGTTGAAACTTGGGAAAAGGGATTAAATGGGTTAAAACCATTTCGAAACCAAGATAACCGCGGCCTTGTGCCTTTGGTTTAGTGGTTTGGGGTGGGATTATGGGGAGGAGGTCACGGGTTCGAACCCGGCCCTCTCCCAATATTTTTTTTTAGGTCTTTTTAATACTTTTAAAAATACAGAAAATTTCCTAAAAATTATGAAAATAATTTTTATAAACTCTGTTATTCTAAGGATTATTAAATTAACTCCTGGAAATTTATTTCTTTTAAAACCTTTATAAAACAATATAACGAAGGAATTTAGTTTAATTATTTTTATGGATTCGTTTAAATAAATAGTAAAATTGTGATTAACCATAAAACTTCTTTTATAGAAGTACCTGATTAATTCCTGTAAGTTAGTTTATTAAAACCTTATATAAATATTGTTAACGAACGTTGTAAATAGTTATATTTGTTTAAAAATAAGCTTCAAATAGTCGATATAGTCCCGTAATTTACAGCCAACTTACGGAGGCCATAACTTTATCATAACAGATCCAAATCAGTTAAACTTTATGTCCATGACGAAGTTCGTCGAAAGACGAATCTGTTGGTATATAAAACATCGAAAAACTCATTCGTTTAGACCTCTAAACAATCGTTTTCGTAACAGCTAGCAGTTCTGCGCAGCTGTAAAGATCCACGTTTTTCTCATATTTCGGTAATCCAAATCAGAAACTTTTCTAAATGAAAGTTGTTCAGAACTCACTAATCTAGTAAACTGGAGATTTTCAGAATTTTTAGACGTCGTTTAGTATTTTTAACGAGTGCGAAAAGACAGAGACAGAACTGGAATTTTTCAAACTATAATTTGCGTTACGTTATCGTAGGTTCTCACGGCGTTAACCGAGCCTAGACTTTGTTTCTGATTATTGTCATTCGTGTATAAGGTACGGATTCCGACCTTTCCCTCTCGTAGCATGAATACCTCTCGTTCTTGATCTGTATTTTGAATTCGTAACTTGACTTGTTGGTTATCAAATCCATAAGATTATTGTTATAAGTGTTTATTGTATAGTTGATATTGTTTGCATGTGATAGCCTTTATCTGCTTCGTACTCAATGTCACATGCTTCCTAAATGATTGATTATAGCTAGTGGCCTTGATTAAGGGTTATGAGCACTAGTGTAACTTATTGTGTTATATTGGCTTGATTGATTTTATCATTGACCTCCATACCCGAGCACATCCACCTATGGGGACATAGGGCGTCATTGTGGCACAAGTGACGTGCTCTATCTGTGGCAGAGCGATTAGACCACAGCGTCTCTACATTATTATTATGTGCTAAGTTGTGACACATATTGATTATTGTTAAAGGAGGCGTATGGATCGATCCTAGGATATCATTGTTATTGTTTATTGGTGAGATGGTTAGGTGTGTGTGCCCACATTCCTATCTCACATATTGGTGCATTAGAACTGCAGCTAATGTACACATTGTTAATTGTTATTGTGATTGGCTCATATGGGTATTCCTTTTAGATGATCATTATCATTTGATTTTCAACTTGATCATCTCATTGTTATCATTATTGATCATTGTATTGCTATCGTTTATTTCCGTTACTGAGCATTCTTTGGCTCAGCCGTATTTTCTTTTGTTGTTTTCTCTTATTTTTATAGCAGGTACTCAAGGGGCTCAGGGGAACGAGTGAAGAGTGTTAACATCAAGAAGTTAGGATGAGAATAATTGGATCAAAAAAAACTTAATAGTATTTTGATTTTAAGACTTTATTTAAGTTATTTGGATCTATGTAAGGATTTGAGTGTTTCTTAGTACTTTAATCTTATCGTTATGGACCTCTGATTTACTGTTTGTGTGACACGTCAGCCCTACCCGGGTTGGGGTGTTACAGTTATGGTATCAGAGCTTAGGCTCCTTCCTGTAGAAAACTTAAACTAATAAATAAGACATGTGAGGATTGGGTAGACATTGGGTTAGGTTCTCTATATATTATAGGGCTACTTTCTAATTCACGTTGTTCTGATTAAGGTGAAATGTTTTCATTTTAGATGCCTCCCAGCCGTAATTCACGAAATTCTAGCGGGTCGAATGGACCTGATCCAAACCTTGTTGGTGCTATGACCAAGCACTTACTGCTATACTACCGACTTTGATTGATGCGGATCCGAATCCAAACCCAAATCCAAACCCGAATCCAAACCCAACTGGTGCAGAGGTTTGGCTAGCGCGATTTCAAAAGCAAAAACCACGATCATTCACTAAGGCGGCTACACCTGCAGTGGCCAAAGACTGGATCGCTCACATTGAGAAAATCTTTACCGTGCTTAGAGTTGATCAGCAGTACAGGGCGAGTTTAGCTGCCTATAAGCTGGAGGAAGATGCTCAAGTATGGTGGGAGAATGTGGTAGCTGAAGAGGAGGCGAACAGTTCATGGAGACTCTATCTGGAATGATTTTCGTTCCATATTCTTCGACAAGTATTTTACGAATGTGGATGAAGCAGCATACAGGCGGGAGTATGATAACATCCGTCAACGAAACGATGAATCACTCACTGATTTTACAGACCGGTTTTATCGACTGTTGGGATTTCTAGGTTCTTCTGCTGGACCACCTGAGGAACGAGCTGAAAAGTATCAATGGGCAGTATGTGATCGGATTCGTAAGGCTATTATTCACTCCACTTTTAACAATGTTGAGGAAGCAGTTAGGGCTGCAAAAAGGGTGGACCTGGAGAGAAGGAATTTTTGTTAAAATTTGAGGATAATAAGAAGCGCAGTAGGGATGGGACTCGTATTCAGGCTGGCGGTGAGTCATCTCAAGGATCTGACCGAAATGGAAATGATCGTCAGAAAAATCAAGGATCGGGGAAGAACACTAAGCCATGGCATGGTAAGACTCGAAGTCAAGGTCAATGATACCCTATCAACAACCAATTGCAGCTCAACCGGTGAATCAAAAGGCAATCCTCCCAGACATCCGATGTGTACTCATTGTGGAAAGCATCATCCCGGAACTTGTCGTCGACTTACAGGAGCTTGTCTTGGTTGTGGAGATATGGGGCATAGGGTTTAGTCAATGCCCAAGGCGAGGAACCGACCAGAGAATGATGCTAAGGGAGCCAATGCGCCACCCACTACTGGAGGCCGAGTATTCGCACTAACTGCAGGGGAAGCTGCTAATGCTCAGGTACGATTTGTGGTATACTTCGTTATGGTGACTATGATATTTCTGTATTGTTTGATACTGGCTCCACCCACTCTATAGTATCTCATCTATTCACAAACCGCCTTACGATCATGCCTACCGCTCTAGAGCCTGCATTAGTGATTTCTACTCCTGTTGGAGAATCAATTGTTATTTCCCAAGTGTACCAAAACTGTCCTATCAGATCGAATCAATCATTAGAGAGGCTGACCTATTTCCTATGAACATGGGTGATTTCGATATTATTCTTGGCATGGATTGTTAACACGACACCATGTTACCATAGAATGTCAAACTCGTCGTGTGCTATTTGGTGATCCTATGAATCCTGACTTAGTTTACCAAGGGACCTACTCGGAAACCTCTCAAAATTATCTCTGCTCTGAAAGCCCAAAAGCTTATATCTCGTGGATGTGAGGGATTCTTAGCTTCTATAAAAGATACATCAGTGGATACTCCTCGTATTAAAGACTTTCCTATGTTCGGGAATTCCCTGATGTCTTTCTGAAGAACTTCCAGGGTTACCACCTGAGCGTGAAGTCGAGTTTACTATTGATTTAATCCCCGGGCGGAACCTATTTCTAAGGCACCTTATCGGATGGCCCCAGTAGAGTTAAAGGAATTGAAAGAACAACTGCAGGAGCTATTACAACTTGGATTTATTAGACCAAGTGTTTCACCATGGGGAGCACCGGTATTATTTGTGAGAAGAAAGATGGTAGTATGCGTCTATGCATCGACTACCGAGAGCTTAATAAGATTACTATCCGAAACCGCTATCCGTTACCGCGTATTGACGATCTCTTCGATCAACTACAAGGAGCAAAGTTCTTCTCTAAGATCGACCTCAGATCAGGATACCATCAATTGAGGATCCGAGATCAAGATGTTCCTAAGACAGCATTCCGCACCCGTTACGGTCACTATGAGTTCCTAGTTATGCCTTTTGGCTTGACTAATGCTCCAGCTGTCTTTATGGACCTCATGAACAGAGTGTTCCATGAGTATTTGGACCGCTTTGTAATTGTTTTTATCGATGACATCTTGGTATTCTCTAAAAGTAGAGAGGAGCATGAAGACCACCTTCGCACGATTTTGGAGACCTTACGCCAAAAGAAGTTATATGCTAAATTTTCTAAGTGTGACTTTTGGCTTGAACAAGTGGCATTTTTAGGCCATGTTGTATCAGCTAAAGGTATCACTATGGATCCGGCAAAGGTGGAAGCTATTACCAAATGGCCTCGACCGACATCCGTCCTGAAGTTCGTAGTTTTCTTGGTTTAGCGGGCTATTACCGACGTTTTGTGGAAGGTTTCTCTCGTGTAGCATTACCTCTAACTCAACTTATGAGAAAGGGTGTAAAGTTTACTTGGAACGAGGATAGAGAAAAGAGTTTTGAGGAACTGAAGAAAAGACTGGTATCTGCCCCTATTCTTACGTTACCTTCGGGTTCTGGCGGATACCAAGTTTATAGTGATGCATCAAAGAAGGGACTTGGATGTGTTCTTATGCAACATGGTAAAGTTATTGCCTATGCTTCCCGACAGCTTAAACCGTACGAAGTAAACTACCCAACACATGACTTAGAGCTTGCAGTTGTAGTGTTTGCATTAAAGATTTGGAGACATTATTTGTATGGAGAGACATGTGACATCTTTACTGATCATAATAGCCTTAAGTATATTTTCACTCAAAAGAACTCAATATGAGGCAGAGGAGATGGTTAGAACTACTCAAGGATTACGATGCCAACATCCAGTATCATCCGGGCAAGGCGAATGTCGTGGCAGATGCTCTCAGTCGAAAGAGTGCAGGTGGAGTAGCATGTCTTCAAATCCAACCACAGATTATCTCAGATCTGATAAAATGGAAGTTGGGTTACAGCTTGGTGAGTCTAACGGTTATCTAGCCAAGATGAGGATAGAATCTGATCTTATTACACGGATCAAGGAAGCTCAGAATCAAGATGGAGAACTTTGGGCGATATTACAAAATTTGAAGATAGGGAAACAATCTGAGTTTCGAGTTGATGAACAAGGAGTTATCTGGTGTGGAAATAGATTATGTGTGCCAAATGACTCAACCCTTCGTGACTCCTTATTAGCAGAGGCACACAGTTCACCATTCTCTATTCACCCGGGAGCCACTAAGATGTATAGAGATTTAAGGCAGAACTTTTGGTGGAGTGGTATGAAAGAAGATGTAGCTAAATATGTGAGTCATTGTTTAACTTGTCAGCAAGTAAAGATTGAGCATCAAAGAGCTAGTGGATTACTGCAACCATTAGATATTCCTGTGTGGAAATGGGATGATATTTCCATGGACTTTGTTACAGGCCTACCAAAAACATTCAAGAAGAACGACGCCATTTGGGTCGTAGTTGATAGACTCACAAAGTCGGCTCATTTCTTGCCTATCCAACAGGGTTATTCAGTTAGCAAATTATCAGAGGTGTTTCTGCAAGATATTATTCGACTTCATGGCACGCCATCATCGATTGTATGTGATAGAGATCCGCGTTTCACGTCATGCTTTTGGAAGGGTTTCCAAAATGCTTGGGGAACCAAGTTAAGATTTAGTACCGCCTTCCATCCGCAGACTGACGGACAATCTGAACGCACTATTCAGACTTTGGAAGATATGCTTAGAGCATGCGCACTCGAATGGACGGGCAATTGGGATGAGTATCTATGCTTAGTTGAGTTCGCGTATAATAATAGTTGGCAGGCTAGTATAAATATGGCCCCGTTTGAACTTTTATATGGTCGAAAATGTAGAGCACCGATATGTTGGAATGAGGTTGGAGAGAAGATAATCGAAGGACCGGAATTGGTTAGAATTACTAATGACAAAGTTGCCATTGCCAGAGAAAAGTTGAAAGAAGCCCAACTAGACAAAAGAGTTACGCCGATCACACCGACGAGCGTTGGAATTTAGAGTCGGAGATCATGTGTTTCTCAAAGTGTCACCTTGTCGTGGCATACGTCGATTTGGAGTTAAAGGAAAGTTAAGTCCACGTTTTATCGGTCCGTTTGAGATTCTTGAAAGGGTTGGAGAAGTCTCGTATCGTTTAGCATTGCCACCGCAACTCTCTCATGTTCATAACGTTTTTCATGTCTCTTTGTTGAGGGGATACAACTATCATCCGTTGCACGTTATTAGTTACCCTCTTCACGCGATTCAAGAAGATCTTTCTTATGAAGAAGAACCTGAAGCTATTATTGATCGTCAAGAACGAGTTATGAGACACAAGTCTATACCGTTCGTTAAAGTTTTATGGAAAAATCATTCTGAACGCGAGGCGACATGGGAGACAGAAGAAATGATTCGTTCACAGTATCCATACTTATTCGACAACTAAGTGTATGTTTTCTAAGCCTAACTGTTAGTGACTACTCTATTCGTAAGTGGTGTGTGCTTAAAGAAGTATTATTTTCACCGTATTGTATTTTCAGAAGGATTCATGCTACATTATTTAGAATTTCGAGGACGAAATTGTTTTAAGGGGGTAGAATTATAATACCCGTAAAAAAATAATAATAATAATAACAATAATAATAAAAGTAATAATAATAATAATAGTTCAGGGGGTATTGTGCCATTTTTAAACTTAAATTAATAAGTTTGTGCCTCAAATAAAAATAACATTAAACCTCAGGGACCATTTTGTAAAAATTTTAAAAACTTTCTGTTTCTCTCCCACTCTCCCGCATTTCCGGCGAGATTTTCCGGCCGGAATCCGGCGGCTCCGGCGAGGCACAAAAACCCGGTTTTAAGCCGCGGTTTTGTCTCCAATTTACACCAATGCGATCGTGACGAAGATTCCCACTACAATACGCGATGTAATTGAGTATTAACAATCGGATTACAACTCACGAAAGCACCAAACTTTCGGTCACTTTATCATTTTAAATCGCACTACACAGACATAATAATTGAATTGAATGCTACCAAATCAATCATATACGAATTCCTAATCTGCCTATGCTCTCAATTTCACCTAACACCCACACAAACATCCCGTTCGATTTCCTCTCTATCGCGGACCTGCAACTCACTTTTAGGACAACCTCCGATCGATTTCAATCGCGTTTGATAAGGGGCTATTGCTCTTGATCATCATCCGAAGCTGTCTACAAGTTTAATTTGGGTACAATCATCGTTTGAGCTTGATTTGATCATCACCGTGACCGCGACCTGTTCTTCATCGTTTCTCTCTCGTTTTAACTTCACATCAGGTAAATTAAACATACATACATGCTCGATTTTAGCCTAGGAACGAAAGCCCTAACATTGATTTTGCTATAAACATCGATTTGGGATTCAATTTGATCCAAAACCGAATTAGGGCTCGGTTGAAACTTGGGAAAAGGGATTAAATGGGTTAAAACCATTTCGAAACCAAGATAACCGCGGCCTTGTGCCTTTGGTTTAGTGGTTTGGGTGTGGGATTATGGGGAGGAGGTCACGGGTTCGAACCCGGCCCTCTCCCAATATTTTTTTTTAGGTCTTTTTAATACTTTTAAAAATACAGAAAATTTCCTAAAAATTATGAAATAATTTTTATAAACTCTGTTATTCTAAGGATTATTAAATTAACTCCTGGAAATTTATTTCTTTTAAAACCTTTATAAAACAATATAACGAAGGAATTTAGTTTAATTATTTTTATGGATTCGTTTAAATAAATAGTAAAATTGTGATTAACCATAAAACTTCTTTTATAGAAGTACCTGATTAATTCCTGTAAGTTAGTTTATAAAACCTTATATAAATATTGTTAACGAACGTTGTAAATAGTTATATTTGTTTAAAAATAAGCTTCAAATAGTCGATATAGTCCCGTAATTTACAGCCAACTTACGGAGGCCATAACTTTATCATAACAGATCCAAATCAGTTAAACTTTATGTCCATGACGAAGTTCGTCGAAAGACGAATCTGTTGGTATATAAAACATCGAAAAACTCATTCGTTTAGACCTCTAAACAATCGTTTTCGTAACAGCTAGCAGTTCTGCGCAGCTGTAAAGATCCACGTTTTTCTCATATTTCGGTAATCCAAATCAGAAACTTTTCTAAATGAAAGTTGTTCAGAACTCACTAATCTAGTAAACTGGACATTTTCAGAATTTTTAGACGTCGTTTAGTATTTTTAACGAGTGCGAAAAGACAGAGACAGAACTGGAATTTTTCAAACTATAATTTGCGTTACGTTATCGTAGGTTCTCACGGCGTTAACCGAGCCTAGACTTTGTTTCTGATTATTGTCATTCGTGTATAAGGTACGGATTCCGACCTTTCCCTCTCGTAGCATGAATACCTCTCGTTCTTGATCTGTATTTTGAATTCGTAACTTGACTTGTTGGTTATCAAATCCATAAGATTATTGTTATAAGTGTTTATTGTATAGTTGATATTGTTTGCATGTGATAGCCTTTATCTGCTTCGTACTCAATGTCACATGCTTCCTAAATGATTGATTATAGCTAGTGGCCTTGATTAAGGGTTATGAGCACTAGTGTAACTTATTGTGTTATATTGGCTTGATTGATTGTATCATTGACCTCCATACCCGAGCACATCCACCTATGGGGACATAGGGCGTCATTGTGGCACAAGTGACGTGCTCTATCTGTGGCAGAGCGATTAGACCACAGCGTCTCTACATTATTATTATGTGCTAAGTTGTGACACATATTGATTATTGTTAAAGGAGGCGTATGGATCGATCCTAGGATATCATTGTTATTGTTTATTGGTGAGATGGTTAGGTGTGTGTGCCCACATTCCTATCTCACATATTGGTGCATTAGAACTGCAGCTAATGTACACATTGTTAATTGTTATTGTGATTGGCTCATATGGGTATTCCTTTTAGATGATCATTATCATTTGATTTTCAACTTGATCATCTCATTGTTATCATTATTGATCATTGTATTGCTATCGTTTATTTCCGTTACTGAGCATTCTTTGGCTCAGCCGTATTTTCTTTTGTTGTTTTCTCTTATTTTTATAGCAGGTACTCAAGGGGCTCAGGGGAACGAGTGAAGAGTGTTAACATCAAGAAGTTAGGATGAGAATAATTGGATCAAAAAAAACTTAATAGTATTTTGATTTTAAGACTTTATTTAAGTTATTTGGATCTATGTAAGGATTTGAGTGTTTCTTAGTACTTTAATCTTATCGTTATGGACCTCTGATTTACTGTTTGTGTGACACGTCAGCCCTACCCGGGTTGGGGTGTTACAAGCTCAATGTCAGACTTTGGTAGAGACAAACAAAGCTTCTGATTTTGAACCTAGACCAAGTGTAACGAGTTACAATGATAGAACAGGTTTGAAAGCCGAGAGGACTTTTGATGAAGACTTTGAACCAAGACCAAGTACTACGAGTTATGATAATGGAGCAGGTTTAAAAGGTAAGAACGCATTTGATAAAATTTCGAACCAAGACCAAGTGTTACGAGTTATGATAATGGAGCAGGCCTAAAAGGTATGAGCACTTGTGATAATAAATTTGAACCAAGACCAAGTGTTACAAGTTATGTAACCGGTCTAGATGGTAAAAATACTTTGATGCAGACTTTAATCCAAGGCCAAGTGTTACAAGTTATGTAACTGCTCAAAACGATAAGAAAACTTTCAATGCAGACTTTGAGCCGAGGCCAAGTACTACCAGTTATGATAATAGATCAGGTCTAAAAGCTAAGAACGATTTTAATAAAAAATTTGAGCCAAGACCAAGCGTTACAAGTTATGATAATGGAGCCGGTACGAAAGGTACGAGCATTTGTGATAAAACTTTTGAACCAAGACCAATTGTTACAAGTTATGTAACAGGGGTAGATAGTAAAAATACTTTGATACAAACTTTAAACCGAGGCCAAGTACTACGAGCTACGATAATGGAGCAAACATAAAAGCAAAGGGAGCTTTTGACAAAGACTTCGAGCCGACACCAAGTACTACAGGGTACGATAACGGAGCAAGCATAAAAGCTGGGGGACCTCTTGTCAAAGGATTTGAGCCAAGACCAAGTATTACAGGTACAATAACGGAGCAAGCATAAAAGCTGGGGGATCTCTTGACAAAGGCTTTGAGCCGAGACCAAGTACTACTAGTTATGTTATGTGATAAGGATTTAAAGCGATGATATGATGTTTAAGGCTTGATCACTAAAATAAGTTCTATTATCGCTTTTAGGAACGTAATCGTATTATAAAGTGTGTTGTTGTGTTTAAATCAAGAATAGGATTTTATTATGTATGATAATCTTACTTTGAAAGTTTGAATATATAATTCTATGAATATATCTATTTTTATTGGCATTCATTATCTATAATCTCTATATATTAAACATCAACGTCGGATGCTATGGCATCATATTTTTTTTTTCAATTTTTTTGCTTTATATTTTTTCAATATTTTATTTACTGACGAAGGTTAAGTTGTGGTCGATCTACTTTTCAGCACCTTCATTCTGAACACGTTACCCTCGTTCGACACTATGCTGCATTCACCTCCTGCAACGCTTGACTTCTCAACACACACCACGAATGCTTTGTATATATAATTTTTTACTAATTTAGTTTTATCACACAAACCACACATGATTTCTTTCTTTTTTTTTCTTTTTTTAATTATGCTCTAATCAAAATAATCGATGAATATTTATTATTTAACTTTAGAATATATATATATATTATATTGTATCGTATCATATCGCGTCGCCTCGCGTCGCCTTGCGTCGCGTCGCCGTCGGGTCGCGCCGCGTCGCCTCGCCTCGTGTCGCCTCGCCTCGCCTCGCATCGTGTCGTGTCGTGTTGTGTCGCCTCGTGTCGTCTCGCCTCGCCTCGTGTCGTCTCGCCTCGTGTCGTCTCGCCTCGCCTCGTTTCGTCTCGCCTCGCTCGTGTCGTGTCGTCTCGCCTCGTGTCGTGTCGTGTCGTCTCTCCTCGTGTCGTCTCGCCTCGTGTCGTGTCGTGTCGTCTCGCCTCGTGTCGTGTCGTCTCGCCTCGCCTCGCCTCGTGTCGTCTCGCCTCGCCTCGTGCCGTGTCGTGCCGTGCCGTGCCTTCTCATCTCGTATCATATCGTATCATCTCGTATCATCTCGTATCATATCGTATCATATCGTATCTATCGTATCATATCGTATCATATTATAGTATATTATTTTATATTATATTTTATATTTATATTTATATTTATATTTATATTTATATTTATATTCATTTTATATTTACATTTATATTTACATTTGTATTTACATTGTATTTACATTTGTATTACATTTGTATTTACATTTGTATTTACATTTGTATTTACATTTGTATTTACATTTGTATTTACATTTGTATTTACATTTGTATTTACATTTGTATTTACATTTGTATTACATTTTGTTTTACATTTGTATTACATTGTATTTACATTTGTATTTACATTTGTATTTACATTTGTATTTACATTTGTATTTACATTTGTATTTACATTTGTATTTACATTTGTATTTACATTTGTATTTACATTTGTATTTACATTTGTATTTACATTTGTATTTACATTTGTATTTACATTGTATTTACATTTGTATTTACATTTGTATTTACATTGTATTTACATTTGTATTTACATTTGTATTACATTTGTATTACATTTGTATTTACATTTGTATTTACATTTGTATTTACATTTGTATTTACATTTGTATTTACATTTGTATTTACATTTGTATTTACATTTGTATTTACACATTTGTATTTACATTTGTATTTACATTTGTATTTACATTTGTATTTACATTTGTATTTACATTTGTATTTACATTTGTATTTACATTTGTATTTACATTTGTATTTACATTTGTACTTACATTTGTATTTACATTTGTATTTACATTTGTATTTACATTTGTATTTACATTTGTATTACACATTGTATTTACATTTGTATTTACATTTGTATTTACATTTGTATTTACATTTGTATTTACATTTGTATTTACATTTGTATTTACATTTGTATTTACATTTGTATTTACATTTGTATTTACTTTGTATTTACATTTGTATTACATTTGTATTTACATTTGTATTTACATTTTATTTACATTTGTATTTACATTTGTATTTACATTTGTATTTACATTTATTTACATTTGTATTTACATTTGTATTTACATTTGTATTTACATTTGTATTTACATTTGTATTTACATTTGTATTTACATTTGTATTTACATTTGTATTACATTTGTATTTACATTTGTATTTACATTTGTATTTACATTTGTTTTACATTTATATTTACATTTATATTTACATTTATATTTACATTATATTTACATTTATATTTACATTTATATTTACATTTTTTACATTATATTTACATTTATATTTATATTATATTTATATTTATATTTATATTTATATTTATATTTATATTATATTTATATTTATATGTATATTTATATTTATATTTTATTTATATTTATATATTTATATATTTATATATTTATATAGTGATATTAATCTCTTATGTCGGTTGTTATAAGCAACTATTATAGTTTTATAATTTGACCTTGTGAAGTTTGGATAATTGCAATGGTCCTCAGAAGGTACAACAATATATAACATTTAGTACAAAAGGTAAGCATACCTTTATTCTTGTTTTAAGATATTGTCTTTGTTTTTGTGACGTGTACTTAATTGTTTATGTGAGATAGCATTATTATTCTGATTGTTATGAGCTTGTTTTTGCTTATAGAATGTATGTGATGTATGCAATATAATCTGGTTATTTGTTTATGAACATGCATAGTCATATACAAAACTCTATTGTGATGTATGCTTATGTGATATATGCACTATAATTTGGCTGCGAGCCGGGGATTTCTTTGGAAGCGGTCTCTCTGTCTCCTAAGATAGAGGAAGTCTAGCCACCACATCCCCTCACAGACCCTACTATCAGTGGGACATACTGGGTATGTATGTTTGTTATATATGCGGATCGAAAAGAAAATGGATTAACAGAAAAGGAAGAACATAAGCAACATGCACGAACCATTCAAATTATTTTAAGGATATATATCAAGTATGATTAGCATTTTGAAATAGTTGATGGTATTGATGTTTAAAGTGTATTTTACGGATATACACGTATATGTATATATTTGTTATTTTGTATGTTTTCCAGCATGTATTGAAGTAGAATGATGAATGTGAACATTTTTCATTGCCTCCGGTCCTCATACAATTTAGCCATGTATTACTAACTATTCATAGCAGTTATAGGTTGTGTAAAGCCATACGCTTTTGTGCACATATCTAATCAACTATGTTTTTTGTATGACCGTTGGATGAGATATGATGTCCATGTACTCCTATGTTTAAATCCTTTAACCATTATGCCGATATCGTTTCCAAGGCATTGACAAAAGAACCCTGCAGCAACGCGTAGGTTCTCATCCTAGTTTGTTTAATATAAATATGCATTGAGAGCTATGAAAAATAAATATGGTAAATATAAGAGGTAGAACAAATTTTTTACCGTTTATCATCATGTTTCTACGACATGCTTCTTTTATTTTAATATAAGAGGGAGAACCCCGCTAGGCCTGGCAACAATGGCCTGACTCTCAAGTTTTGGGCTCTTATGGGTCTGTATTGTGATATGTTATGTTATGTTGGACTATAAATAAGTTAATGCTGGGTCTTAAGTGGCTGAACAAAATAAGATTATAATTTTTAATGGGTCAGGATGGGATGGAATAAGTAGGAAGCAGTTCAGGATGCGTCACAACCTCTTTAATCAGGTTGCCTTCTACATTCAGTCATCCATCAAGTTGGCAGTACTTCGCAACCTTAGTCATCCATCACAAGTTCTTCCATCATTCATCGCAAGTTAACAACCTCTATAATATAGGCATCCGAATCTGGTTTTTCTTTTGATTTTAGTTAGGGTTTTTCTAGTATTATTTTCTTTTGACTTTATAGTCATCAATTTTATGTGAATCAAACTTGAGTTTTTAGGTTTGTTGCTTTGTGTCATTTTGTGATTTTGATCTGTTGATTTTTGTGTTTAAATCATGCATTAACATAACATTGTATTGTTAATGAAAGCTATGGTAATATTGTAGTCAAGATCGAATTTCTTTTTGTGTTGCAGTTTTTTTTTATAAAATTTCTTGATTTTGCAATTAATCTGTGATTATGTGTTGTTAGATGTTTATGTGTGAGTTTGTATATGAAAATACGGTGGATCTTGATGTTCATGTGAAATTTCTTGACAAAGGTTGATGGTTTAAAAATGATTGTTGAGGTCTTATTGTTTGACTTTTGAGAGTCAATATAATAATATTTTTTATCAAGTTCAGTTTATTGATTGATTTATCCTCATATTTTAGAATTTATTTGCGGTTTTCATTATAGAAGTCAATGTTAATCTATTGCATGTTGTGGGTGTTTGATTTTGTTGTTGTTATTTGGAATCTTTGGGAGAAATTAACTGTTGGAATTTGTTAGGGGTGTGTGGGAATTTTGGGAGGTTGATCAGATCTCCAGGTAAAATTGTTCCTTTATAAAAACATGTAATTTAAGTCACAACTAGAGAGGTATTGAATTTTAATACTCACATTCTTTTTATAGATATGTTGAACTTTTATAATACGTATAGTTATTTCAATATTACGGTTTATTATTTATAGGAGACATCAAATACGTCAAATAACACTGATTTTGATAACGGAGTAAGTTCTTGTAATTCGAGTAAGAACCATTAATTTGGGAGTACTTTGAAAAACTACCGGTTGGAGTTGATGGGGATATAAATACAATTTGTACTGTATGTGAAAAATATATAGCGTCAATTCAAAATCAAGGACATCTAACATGAAGCGATATATTCCGAAGTGTTTTGATCTTCATGAACCTTGTTAACCAAAGATACGTGGCCCTCTGGATCAAGAGATGTATAGTGAGAAACTAGCATATTCGATCATCAAACATAACTACCCATTCAGTTATGTTGAGCATGAGGCAACAAGAGATTTGCATAAGTTATTACCCCGTGATGCGAATCCCATAACAAGAAACAGTACATAGTCGGATGTCCTCAAAATTAATGATAGAGAGAAAGCGATTCTCAATATGAGTTATAAAAAGTAACAAGTACATATGTATGACTTCTGATTTATGGAGTCCTATCATAACGGATGGATTTATGACACTGACGGCCATTATGTCGATAAGAATTGGGTTTTGAGGAAAAAGTGTTGAACTTTCAAGTTATACCGCCTCCACATAGTGGTTTCATCTTAGCAGAGTAATTGATTAAGTTTTTAGCAGTTTGGGGCATTGAGAAAAAGATTTTTACTATCTTACTAGATAATCCCAAGTATATGAAGTTTTAGTAGACTATCTAAAAAGTCATTTATGTCTCAATAACACATTAGTGTATGATGAAGATTTTTCTCATGTGCGTTGTTCGTCACATGTGTTAAATCTTATTGTTCAAGCCGGGTTGAAAGTAATAGAAGGAACTATGAAGAAGGTTTGGAAGTCGGTAAAATATGATGAGGAACAACAACCAGAAAGTGTAAGTTCGCGGGATGCATACAACTACTTTCATTACAATATGACAACATGTGCCTCAAGATGTCATAATAAGATGTAATTCAACATATCTTTTGCTTGATAACACATTAGCTTATAAACGTGCTTATGCTTGTTTAGCACTAATTGATTCAAATTATAAGATTTTTCTATTAGAAGATTAGTGGAAAAGACTGGAAAGAATCACAAGAGTTATGAAACTTGTTTATGATATCATGACTTTATTTTCTGAAAACTCCTAACCTACTTCCAACTTATATTTTCGTAATGTGTGGTCAATTTAATCATTTATTGAAGATGAAATTCATAACACGAACCATGCTATAAGTGATATGGCAGAAACATGAAAAAGAAGTTTGAAAAATATCGTGAAAGTTATAGATTGGTCTTATTTTTTGCCATTATTTTAGATTCACGATATTAGTTTAAGATTGTTGAGTATTGTTTCTCAAAACTTAACATGACAAATGAAGTACGTGGGAGAAGTTGAAGTATTTATGATGGTATCATAAGTTATATGATAAGGAGTATGATTTTGGTTAGAGATGCACGATTCTTTATTGGCGGGAAGTTCATGTTCGTGTTGATGTATTTGATGAGTTATATGGGTTCGAGTCATTTGAAAGCCAATTTAAAAGTACTGAGAGAGAAAAGTCACACTTAACAATGTATCTCGAGTAACCTTCACTTGATATAAAACAACAACTTGATGTTTTAAAATATTAGGAAGCTAATCAAGGAAGGTATCCATGGTTGACTTTAATGACTTGTGATATTTTGAGCATTCTAATGACGATCTTGCTTCAAAATCATCTTTTAGTATGGTGGCCGAGTTATAAGGAATATCAAAGTTCATTTGTATTCTCTCAGGTTCGATCCGTGGAAACGGCCTCCCCACAAAATGTGGGGAAAGACCGCGTACATCTTCCCTTAAATGGGACGACCCTCCCTGAACCCTGCGAAAACGCGGGAGCTCTTGCAGCACCAGGTACGCCCTTTATGGTTTATTTATTATATTTGTAACTTTAGATTGCATATGCTTTCATGTTATATGTAATGTTAATAGTAAATCATAAATATTTTTTTTTCATATATTTAGATGAGAAGGAGAATGGAAACGAGATGGAAAAACAAATTGTAAAAGATATTGAAGTATTGATTCCGACTTATGATAGTAGCAACTTTTAGGTAATATCGATATCCATTCTTTATACACTTAAAATATTTTAAATTCGTGCATTGTGGTTTCATTAACTATCTTATCATAGTACTATCCATGGAACTCCAAATGAGTATAGATGCACCAATAAACTTGATATTTGATTTGAAGACATATGAAGTGGTTATCATAGTTAATGTTGTGTCTTATGTTTCTTCTTTTATATGTGACGATTTAATGTGAATTGAAGTGTTGTGGTAGGTAATGAAATGTTGAAAAGGTAATGAAATGTTGTAGTATGTGACTAGTTTTGCACATCAGTTTCATTATAATTTTTATTTAAATCGTATCATTTTTTTTATAGAAGCTTAAATGACGTAGGTATGCATTTTCTTATTGTTAAACGCTCTTAATATACTAGTTTACATGGGGTTCTAAACTTGTAATTAATGTTTGAAACAATTTTATTTGTATTTAAAAAAATTGTTCTTTCTTAAACCGTTCTTTCTAAACCTTTCTTTTAAATCATTCTTTTTTAGACCATTTTTTTAATTGTTTTTTATATGTTTTTTAAAAATTTTGCTTTTAAAAAAATCATTTTTGCTTTGATTTTTAAATGAAATGCTTTAAAAACCAAATCGTTAAAAAAGACTTTTTAAAAAAATAAAAGGTTAAAAATCAGATATAATGAGCAGTTAAAAATCTATTGTAATATACAAAAGTTAATAAATGAACAACTTTTCTTTTTAAAATATTTTTTAACAAGTCGTTTGTTTTTAAATCGTTCTTTTTTAAATTTGTTGTTTCTAAAATCGTTCTTTGGAAAATTCGCATTTATTTGTATGTTTAAAATATATTATATTAAAAATAATAAAAAGTAACGAAATAATAAAAACCCAAAAAAATTAAAAAGATAATTCTATTGCTTCCAATTATAAACTAATTTATTTTGGTTGTTTTTTGTTAGTTTAGATAATTACATTAACACCCCTTTAATGTTAAATAACTTTCTAACTTTCAAACAGCCCCGAAGCAAGAAAGAGCAAACTATTTTTGCACTTAATTAACAAAACTATCATAGTTATTTGTTAGGAGCAAACTATTACAAGAGGTTGCGTCAGGTTTCATATGACAAAATATTACTTTTGAGCTCAAATAATTAAATGATCAAACTACAAGCAATGTTTTCAGAATCGGATCGGACAGTGAACCGATCGTCTTATTGGTTCACTGGTCGGACCGGTCGAACCGTCGGACCGGTTTTGAGAACCGGGTGACTTCATTATATATACATCTATACATAATTTCCAGATATTTAAAGTACATTAAATACAAAATCAATCTCAAAGTAAATATAAATAAAATCTTTTAAACTTTAAAAAAAATTCTAATGCAAAAAGTCTATTACTTTTTTGTGTATAAAGTTACTTTTTGTTGTAAACTAGAAAAGGACAAAAATATTAAATAAAATATTACATGTTGGTAGGGTTTACTAACTATCGGTCCATATATATTAAAATAGTCAATTAGTCATCATCTCATCTTCTTCATTTTTCTTCCCCACAACCAGATCGAAGACCGACCAGAGAAGTCGAAGACCCACCAGAGAAGTCGAAGACCAGAGATGTCTTCTCCGATGCCAGAGAAGTCGAAGACCAGAGATGTCTTCTCCGATGCCAGAGAAGTCGAAGACAAGATAACGAGTTGCGGTGGATCTGTGAATCGGAGATCTGAAACTGAGCTGTGAGCTTGCGACAGCCGACAAGGCCCACTGATCCAACTGGCAGACCGCCGAATCCCGGTCCAACCGTCAACTCGGTATCGACCGGCCGGTTCTCACCTCACAAAACGATCTACTATTGCTCGGTTCGGTACACCTTACGATTCGCGGTCGGACCGGTCGGACCGGTCGGACCGGCCGCCGATCCGACCCTAACAACACTGACTACAAGGACCATCCAAATTTAAACTAAAGCAATATTAGATTTTTTTAATTATAACATACTTGTTTAAAACCCATGTAATACACGAGTTAAATGAAAATCTAATTTTAAACAACGTCATTAAAAATAATCTTTTTACTAACAAACTTCATATCTAATAAAGAAAATTTTATTAATAATAACGTTTTTCATAATAAAAAACATGCCTTTTTATTTGAAAAAAACTATTTTATAATTTAAAAAGCTCACAAATATAATAATTAACATTTAATATTATAATTAATTATTCACTTGCTATGTTAATGTTATAGCTAAGTGTCACACCCCTGCTTATAGCGGAAGCACGAGGATGTAACGGACGTGATTGTTATAACACATTGTTAATTAATAGAGATGCATTAAATGATGAAAAGTCAACGTGTCATGACATCACTGACACAAATGGAGACTGTGTCGTGGTTAGTCAATTCCATAACAAACATAGCCAAATAGTCAAAAGAAATGTAAATCCCACAACTCGGGAGCAAGTGAACAAAATATGAATATCAAGGAACATCCAACGTAATTGTCAGACATCCAGTAAGTTTAAATAATGCAAATCCTAGAGTCATCGCTAAGGTAGCATCCCTAGCTATCCTTAATGATTATTACTTGAAAACATATGCTCAAAAAGGTCAACACATGTTGGTGAGTTCACAGATTTAAACATAAATTGAAAATTTGTTGCTGTGTATGAGTTTATGGATCATAAGTGTATACAGTTTATCACAAATAATATCACATGAGCATCACGACCAAACCTATTGTCACATCCCGGCGGAAGCGTGAAATGCGGTCCGGGTGTGACTCGTTTGATCAGAATGCATTAATTATAGCGGAGTAAATAATAAACATACACACTTAAATTAATAAAGTAGGACCTGCATTTATTCATAATATTCGAGATTACATCTTATACATAAGTTTCCAAAATTAGATATAATCTTTCTACAACTTGGTTAAACTACTGCATGTATTCAGATACGGTGGAAGTGTGCGTCAACATACACACTATAGTCAACTATGTTGACTGTTAGTGTAACACAAACTCTTCCAACAATTTCTCCCCAACCGTTGTGAACCTCAAAACTAAAGTCAAAGGTATTAGTCATCGTTTCCTGAAAAAACATACTCAAAATAGTCAATAAAAGTTGGTGAAAATATAGGTTTATTTCCAGACAAAATAATTTTGTTGATGTATCAATTACAACCAACATGTACACAACATAATCATACTGTCACGAATATTTACAAAATCAGATAATATTACATCTCAACCCCCATTCGGTTAGGCAGGAAAATAGCATCACAACACTCATCCTGTTGGTGCAAATATTCTCCTAAGTAGCGCTACTAATATTATCAGACGGTTTTCTCATTCGACTAATGGTTGTATCACAAATGACAGTAAGTCTCAAAATATTTTCAAAACAATACATCAATGTAACAGTATGTTTTTCCCCCCAAAACTTTATAAATACCAAAAGGGTCAAAAATGGGACTATGAATCTCACCGTATCTCCAAATGGAACCTATAAAATAATTCACAAAATTAGACATTAATTTCTTTAAAATTTCAGAACCTTAGATTTAATTAATTGAAAGTTCAGCTGTAAAATAGTCAAATGATGTTATCATAAAATTCTCCACATTTATTTTACTATACATAAATACTTATAATTAGTCCAAAGTCTCCATAAATCACTAAAATTAGCTACGGTTATCCAAAAATCACCAAAATTTACAAATGTTATTTCAATAGGTTGTAACATCACATAAATTTTATAACATCTAATTCCCAACATATTGTTTTCTGTAATTTATATAGTATTCCCAAAATTCATAAAAATATTTTCCGTAGTCCATAAATTCCTAAAATTTACAGAAAGTTTCATATATAAAATATAACATCATATAAATTATCAAAGTCTAAATCGTAGCAGATCAGTTTCTGTAAATTTTACAATAATCTTAATATTTAGCAAAAATATTTATAAATTAAAAAAATTATGAAATTTATATATTCTTCAGATTCAGATTTAATATTGCATCCCTGATTTTAGCAGAATTTATTATATACCTTAATATTTATTTCAATTTTCCTATTGCAGAATACATAAAAATTCATATATCAATTATAATGAAGAGATGAATTCTGAAATAATTCCAGAGACCTTTATACTTCAAAGTATTATTCTGTGATTTTCAGAATTTTCTCGAATTATTTTATATTTTTAAGTATTTTCTATATTTAAAACAATTTGTATAAATTGTTATATTATCATAAATTTGTCAAATTTACAGAATAATGTTTCAGTATCTAAATAAAGGTTTTTCAATGTTTATTCCCAAACTCGTAATTATTTAGTATTTTACCTATTTTTCCTTAATATTACATGATTAAATTTCATAAATTTCCAAAATATCCTTTTTGTCATAAGATTTCAAATTTTATTACTGTAATTTGATGGGATTTAAAGTTTTCAAAACCTTTTGAGATTTGTTTTGGTGTATATATACCAAAACTACTTTCTATATGTTTTGTAACACATATGTAAATCTTTGGTATTAAAATTTTAGAAATACCTTAGCCTTGTCTTGAGTCTTGTTTTGAGAAGATGGTTAACTTGGTGTTTGTTTTGTTTGTAGAACCAAGAGATGAGAGGGAATAAAAAGATGGTGAAAGGTGATGGTTGCGGTTGGTGATGGTTGTGGTTGGTGGTGTTGGTGTAGTTGTGCTACGGGTAATGGTGGAGATGGTTGTGGCGTGTGGTTGTTGTTGGTTGTTCGTATGTGAGATGGTAGAGTAAAGGTGGTGGTGCTCGATGGTTTTGGTTCGAAGTTGGTGATGTTTGTGGTTTAATGGTGGATGTCGAGAAGTTCAAAGAAAAAGAATTCGAAAGTGGTGTGCGGTTGTGGTTGTGATATGGCCGAAGGGTAGTGTTTTTGTGGATGTGTTTCAACAAGCAATCATTATGTCTAGTTACTAGCTTAGAGGTGTTGGTCACTAGGTAGCTTAGGTGGTGGTTTTTAGAGAATACCCAGAGAGAGAGGCGGTGATTAATTGCAAGGTGGCAAGCTATGGTGAGCATGACTCACCTTGAGTTATAAGTATTCCATTTGCACAAGTTTTCAAGTATGGTGTGAATGCAAGATTACTTAGTCAAGGTGATGACTTAGGTGGCTTGTGGTGGTGATAGTAGGTGGTGTGGTGGCGGTTTAGAGGGATAAGGTTAGGAGACTTCTTAGTTTTCTTAGTAGGCTTATGTTCATGCATGTTTGGCCGAGAGTTTTCAAGAACTTGCCACATCCATTTTGTAATGATGGTGATTTGGTGACTTATGAACTAGGAACACAAGGTGGCAATTTATGTTTGTTGATGCACATGGGCCGAGAGGTTCGAGATGGTGTTTTCGGGTGGTAGTTTTGATCATACTAAATCAACCGAAGGTTTGGGAAAGGTGGTTTGGTGTTTTGGTTTAGTGTTTAGGTACATTAGGGTTTAATTTGTTTTGATGTCAAGTTCTTTGTTTGGATGTTAACTAGGGTTTTGGTTGGGTTGTGTTTGTTTTGATACGTATACATAATTAAGTTTTGTAGTAACATTGATAATCGCCACTTTAAATCATGTGTATAGGTATACTTTTGTAAAAAATACATTTATATATTTATAAAGTAGAAGATATATATATATATATGTGCATGCAAACATGCATACAAAGTTTTCATATATATACATTTGCACAGAATAATCATACGCAGATAGTTTTATAAGTCCAACTTTTGTATCTCTATACCATAAGTGAAATATATGTACGTACACGAACATACATGCTTCATTTTTATACATATAGTTGCATGCACACGTAAATTTTCCATTTTTGTATTTGCATGTAGACATGCCTACGTAAAAGTTCTATTTATATGCATGCAACAATGCATACGTAAAATATATAAGTATGACATGTATATGTATACATAATAATGTATAATGTTTTGAAAAAAATCGTTTTATTATTTTCAGGTTGTCACACCTATGACGAACCACAAAGAAATTGTTAGAACATATTCACCCAGGGGTCGATCATAAGCACAGTCAATCTCAACTAGTATACTAACATACATGGGTGGGGGTGTCAACTCAATAGTACTATCAATACTTGTTTGTCGGCTCCAACAACAGAGTCAAATAGTTGTGATTAAAGAACCACACAGAAACTCATGCATAAGATATAGCTTGCAAACAGTAACACATTAATCCAAAATAAATTAAGTTCACAGCTAAAATGAGTGAGCATATTTTTCCCACAAAGATTTTAAAATTGTAATGAACATGGGGTCATGAAACTCACCTTATGTGATACAACAAGTAATGAAATCAAAAATACTTCTTGCAACGCGCGTAAACCCAAGCAATCAAACACCTATTACAATACATAATTGAATTTGTAACATGCTTAATAAAATTATAGCACATTCGATCTTTCTCGGGTCGATTCGGGTTTGACGCGCGACTCACTTCGTATATATATACACACCTAAATAATCTGATTAGTCCCATTATTAAACACGAGTAAATATACATGCATATAATTAATATATAATATACACACCACTATTGTTTACATATATATTTGTATATTTAGAATTACATGGCTCCACGAGACACTTGCATTATTTCAACGTGATAACACATTTATACCATATCATCTCATATATGTATTTATTAATATTTATTTCAAAAATTTAGCTTAATTTAGTTGTTTAATAATTATCCTCCATTTAGTAATTTAAAGGTATTTAGCATACCTTGCTGTTTGCACACAGATTTTGTAAAATCAGTTTTGGAGGTCGAAACAATAACAAAATGACATGAGACTAATTGGATTTTAAAGATAACACATAGGATTTTTTTCTGGAGAAAATATGATCATTTTGATAAAAATTTAGAGAGATATGTTCTTTTAAAGTCGAACCAAACAATCTGCCAGATACTAAGTTTTAACCAATCTTTTTATATCGATTGCTTGAG
>JABSNV010000939.1:147500-242500 GCA_024085815.1 Flaveria linearis
ACACAACAACAACAACAACAACAACACCAACAGCAACAGCAAAGCCAGCACAGCAACAGCAACAGCAACAGCAACAGCAACAGCAACAGCAACAGCAATAGCAACAACATCAACATCACCTAGAACAGCAACAACACAACACAACAGCAGCAACAACAACAGCAATAGAACAACAACCAGCAGCAGCAGCAGCAGCAGCAACAGCAACACAGCAACATCAACAACATCAACAACATCAACAACAATAACAACAAGAACAACAACAACAACAACAACAAGAACAACAAGAACAACAAAACAACAAGAACAACAACAAGAACAACAACAAGAACACAACAAGAACGACAACAACAACAACAACAACAACACAACACCAACAAGAACAACAACACAACAACATAACACAATAATAATAATAATAGACAATTTATTATTTTATACATTAGGATATCACGCGACGACTAACGATGTCAATTAATGCAATCATGAACATATTACTTTACGCATATAATAAATGCATGGTTGAATGATAATGAGTTTCAGTTAATTAACAGAGCTGAGAGTGACGGGTGTCAGTATCCCCCAGTTGAGAAAATTTCGTCTCGAGTTGTAGTTAGATCCTGTAACTTTATGTGCTAATAGATGCAAACATTTATGTCTCATCTGATCTTCCCACTCCCAAGTAAACTTATGAACTCGTTTAGGGTTCTATCAAACTCTAGAGGTTAGGATCTTACAGCGCTTCAACCGCTTAACCTGTCACGCCATGTTTCTATTTATTCTTTGCTAAAATGGAACTTATCATCTATTCGGGTTTCTTCGATTATCAACATAACTTTTGTAGCGATCTCTGGCTACCTTGAGTCTATCTTTAGTTTGGAATATCGTATTGATTGTTTCTTATATTGTAGGCCCCCGTTCCCGGTCACCTCACAGTTGGTCATTCTCACACATAAATCACCCATTTTTTTAAAACATCGCAACTAATCATTTAACTAAAATCATTTCATATCTTAATAACTGCTTTTGCAAAATAATACAACATCGTTACAAAATATTATTCGTCGCTTTACATCACAAAGCGTCATTTTACATAAATGGATGCCATCCAAAATAATCCAAGTAGTTGCCCGTGCCATCCTTAGCAACATTTACCTACCGGCTGGAAACACATAAAAGTCAGCGTTGCTGAGTGAGTTCTAGTTCTATAAAACATCATAATACCTTTCATTCGTTAAAACATTTTCTTCTTTCGCACATTATCACACATCATACGTACAACAAGGTAATATTTATTATCTTCCTTTATCATTTGTTTCGTACATATCGCACATTTCGTACATATCGCATTTTTAGTACATTTATTATCTTTCACTTCTATCTAGATCCTTTCGTATGCTTAACCCCCCTCTTGAGCACAAAGCCATATCATCTAGGGTTAAGCGACAAGGATCCCATATCGCACATATCGCATGTATGGAGTAGTCACATAGACTAACTCCCCCTGTGTGTGAACCTTTAAGGGTTAGCCATGATCGCACGCTTTAAACACACAGTTGAGCTAACAACTCTCAATGAGTTGTGAACCTCCTTTCATTTACTTGCAAGACTTTCATTCGTTCATTCATTATGTTCCACTTTCATTATCTTAGATATTTCGCTTCTTTAAGATAATACTTTACGTTCATCATCATAATCACACCACATAAAGTCACATCATAATACGTAATAAGGAACATAAGAAAACATATAATACATAAGCACAACATGGTCACACATCATCATACATAACATACATCATGCATCATTTATTCACATACACAAGCATATACACAGCAAGTACAAGTCATCATAGAACATTACCGACCCTCTGCGGAATAGCGGGGGTTTAGGGGCCGCAGCCCCTGATAGCATGGTCCTAGGGATAGCAGCCCCTACTGGGGTCCAAGGGGCAACGCCCCCGACTGGGGTCGTGCTGCCAGGTCAGCGTGAAAATTTTTTATTTTAAAACATTCGTATAGCACATTTTATTATAGAAAAATCGATCTTCCTGTTAAAAATCTTAAAATCTTGGTCATTTAAATCGTATATTTAGTATGCATTTCCAGCCCAAACAAGTTTAAAACCTTTAAATAGTGGACCTAGAACTCACTTGGACTCGATGAACAGCTTCTCGATCAAGCTTTCTAAGCAAGGGTCACACTACACACCTGCAGATAAGTTAACACTCAAAGGAGTTAATTTCTACCTAATTTCACTGCTAATTCGCTGCATGATCATCAGTTTTGCTGCTAGTTTCGCCAGTAGTTTCGCTGCTAGTTTCGCCAGTAGTTTCGCTGCTAGTTTTGCCATCAGTTTCGCTGCTAGTTTCGCCACCAGTTTCGCTGCTAGTTTCACGAGCAGTTTCGCTGGCATCTTCGCTGCCAGTTTCGCCCAACTTTCATTGGAAACCATGTCTGCGAAACTAGCTGCAAAACTACAGTTTCGTAGAAAGTCTTCATAGTTTCGCTGCATGACTACATAATTTCACTAATGAACACCCAGTTTCGCAGAACGGGCTGAAATTACGAACCAACCCAATTTTGACCCAAAAATTCAACCTTTTACCCCCAAACCTTTGTTTATCACCCAATAACTATATCTAAGCTTCTTACATGTTTTCTTACACAAAAACGTGAGTTTTGGGCGATTCTTTGCCACTTTCAAAAGCCCCAAGCCCTAGAAGCTGGGTTTACCCTTAAAGAAATGATTAAACGATGTTTCTTACCTGGATTCTTGGTATTTTCTTGTTGTTTGGATGTCTACAAACACCGATCTTCAATCTCTTGATCATCCGAGCCTTAAATCACCACTTTCTCCCCACTTTCTCTCTCTACACACTCTCTCTAGAAGTTGGTGTTGAGTTGCAAATGAGAGCGGCTCAAGTTGATCCGTTTATATATACCGGGCGTTCCCGGGACCTTAAACTCGTGGAGCACATAACCCACGAGGTCTACTCGGTCCATACTCTATTTCCCACATATTTTCTTTAAATAATCCCGGCTAAGCCCATTATTATTAATTAGCTCGTTTCTACTTTATTATGGGCGTTACATATATGATCTTATTATCTGTTATCTAATTTTTAACGTCATCCCAAAATACAGGTGATGGTCGCTTCCTTCCATACATCGCCTCAAACGGAGTACATCTAATGCTCGTATGATGACTATTGTTATAAGAAAGTTTAATTAACTAAAAATGAGTATTCTAACTTCCACCGAAATCAATCATTTAAGCCCTGGGCATGTCCTCAAGGGTTAGAATAGTATGTTCACTTTGGGCATCCATTTATGGATGAAAAGTAGTGTTTATGTCTAACCAATTGTCCATTGCCTTCTAAGGAGTCTGTTAAAATTGTGACGTAACCAGCTATCATGATTTGATATGATCAACACAGGCACCGCATGCCTAGGCACAATCTCATTCCCATATAGTCTCTCTAGCTTTTTCCATCTTATGATCCTAATGGATTAGTAAGAAATAAGCTGATTTCGTCAATCGAACCCCAAACAAACCAAATCGAATCATGTCTGGTACTAGTTTTGGCAAATTAGTAATAAAATCCATTATTATATTCACCCATTTCAATTAGGGAACTTTCGATTGTTGGAATAGTCCTAACGTTTTCTGATGTTCGATCTTAACTTTGGAACATGTCAACATTTACTTGCATATGTCGCAATGTCTTTCTTCATACCTGGTCACCAATACAATTCCTTAAGATCTTGATACATCTTGTCTTCACGAGGATAAATAGATTACCTCGATTTGTGTTCCTCATTCGTGACTAGGGTTCTTACGTTTCCCTACTTAGGTACCCATATACGATCCATGAAATATTACACGCCATCATCCTTATAATTCATCTGTTTATTCAACCCATGAAACTCCTCACTGTAACATTTTCTTCTTTTAATGACTCCCCCGGTGCTATTAGGATCTGAGTCTTTAGATTTGATTGAATGGTCCTTCCCAAGGCTCATGCACGTAAGGGTTTAACACTTTCTCTTCTACTCAAGGAACCGGCCACCACATTGGTCCTTCCCGATGATATCGAATTTCACAATCGTAATCACTGAGAAGTTGCACCCATCGACTGTGGCGCATGCTCAGTTCGTTCTGGTAAAAATGTACTAAATGACGCATTTGGTTCCGTACAGATAGTGCCTTCAAATCTTAAGTGCGAGCATTATCGTGTCTAATTCCAAGTCATGCGTCGTATAATTTTTCTCATGAACCTTAAGCTAACATGAGGCATAAACAATCACCTTATCCTTTTACATTAGCACACAACCTAGTCCTTGGTGTGATGCATTACAGAATACCACAAAACCCATCCAAAGGTTAATATCATTGTATTTCATAACTTGTATTTTAATATTTGAAATTTCATAACTTGTATTTTAATATTTGAAAAGCCTCTTCCAGCTTAGACCCTAATTGAATTTCTTATCCCTTTGGGTTTACATCATCCATGGTTGTGCAATATTTGAGAAATTCATAATGAATCGTCTGTAATACCCGGCTAATCCGAAGGACTGTGAATTTTCGAAGGCGTCTTGGGTGTGTTTCACTTCTTGATCACTTCAATCTTACCAGGTCAAAGTGATTTCACTCCTTATTGATCATGTGACCAAGAAACTTCACTTCATGCGCTTAGAGTTCACAATTAGAGAATCTGGCATAAAGTTTATCTTTTCCCAACACTTTAGACTCACCCTTAGGTGTTGTTCGTGCTCTTCCTTTAATAGTGAATAGATACAAACTTATCTAGGTACAGCTTGCATACTGGGTTCATCGAGTCCATAAATACTACAGGTGCATTTGATATACTGAAAGGCATAACTAAGAACTCGTAATGTCCATAACGAGTCCAAAAGATTATCTTTGGTATATCATTTTCTTTAATCCTCAAGTGATGGTGATCTGACCAAATATCAATCTTTTAGAAAGTACGTTACTCCTCGCAATCGATAGAATAGATCATCAATACAAGGAAGAGTATATTGGTTTTTGTTAGTTAACTCATTCAACTCCCTATAATCCGTACATATTCGGAATGATCCGTCCTTTTTAACAAGCAAAATCAGTGCTCCCATCGTGAGTAGCAAGGTCAAATAAAACTCTTATCCAAGAGTTCTTATAGTTTGACTTGGTAACTCCTTACAATAGGAGTTTCTTAAATCAAATCAACCTGGAAATCCACTTGATAAGGAGGGGGTAATCCTATTAAGTCATCAAGAAACACCTTGAAAAGAAATCCCGTACAATAGAAATATCCTCTAACTTTCTTTCTTCTGCCCCCCCTTTTTTTTTTCTTTTTTCACCACATACGCTAGAAATGTGTGGCACTGCTTCTTTAAGCATCGATAAGTCTTCATGCAAGAAACGAGTCTTAAATCCTTTTCAGGTTGTTTTCCTTGAATCTTAAGCACTTTGTCATTTGATAGAGAACTACGTACCACCTTCTCTTGATGGACTATCTCGGTTTCATGTTTCAATAACCAATCTAAACGGTACTAAGTCTATGTCAAGGACATGACCTTCTCATACTTGTTTATAGCCTGTAGTTATTACCATTGTCATCTCAACCGACTAACTAATTTCTAAGCAACTGTGGTTCATGTCAAGTGAAGGAGTGAATTCAGAAGAAAATGAAGCTATCTTTTACCCCTGTATCTAGCAGATATGTATTAATTGATGATAAGATACGTGCATGTAGTAACATTTGAGTCTTCTTGTCTACCTTACCACTAGCTTGCTTGTTCGACTCTCCAACTTCTTTCTACTACTCACCAGGTTTTCCCAATGTACCTCGTAATTCTATTTGGTTTAAATGTCACAAGGTATGACATCAGCTTTGTCAACTCATGGAGTTTGTCAGTATAAAGAGCATGACCTAACCCTACCATTGCATGGTTCCAAAATTACATTTAACTTTTTCATTTCATTCCTCGGGTAGTAGTACTCAATCACCAAAGCTTTGAACTCATCTCAAGTCATGGCTATCGCAACCTCCCTATCCCAGGCTTGAGCTTGGGTATTCTACCATGTTGGTGCTTTACCCATTAGTGAGTATGCAGCATACTTCATTTTATGGTTTTTAGTGTAGTTGTTCAAATATGTTACAACTTCCACTTTCTTAATCTAACAGGTCAGGGCTATTGCTTTCTCTTTCTTATCATACTCCTTCGACCAATATGTCAAGAATTCCTTGTATGTACAGCCAATTCTGTCATTTTATCATTTCCACCATTCCTTACTCTAATTCATCAAGATCATCACAAAGCCCAGTTTCGGTACATTCTTAGTATACCAGTGATGCTTATATATAGGGTTCCCCGCAGGGTTCCCACCACATCCACATTATACCAAGAACAATGCTTAAATTGGCTATGTGACATCCGATTACTCCATCAAGGCATAATGATAGAATATTAAAACTACTGATGCTCCAAGTTTTAAGATTCATCCATCGAACAAGTTAATACATGTGTAGGGAGTAGCATCACTCTCCTGCCATTCTGCGAAGGCTATGTACATTCCTAACAAATAGTTTATTTCATATTTTTCTTAAATGCTAAAAGGAGTAACATCTCATTAGGACTAGGAATGATATCAAAATATGAATCTCATAAAGGCTCTAGGTAAATTGGAACATGAGGTTATCTTATGGAAAGAATCGCCAGGATTCACATGCACTGCAAGCTTCTGAATCAACAAGAAGACCCCAATTTCTTCAAGAACCCTAGTTTTTTAGATGATCAAATTAAACAAAATTTTGTTGTTGTTAACCAAATTAAACTTGGAGATTTTGTTCCCCACATCAAAGCGAATGTATCTGTGTATCCAATTACCTGGATTAAAGTTGTAATCGACGATAGTAGATAGAAAATTATCGTGACAGGTTCGAGTTAATCGGACGTATGATTGTGCGTGTTTTTATCAAATTGAAGTTTCATAAGCATCAAAGAGTTTCGTTGATGGTTTCAATTTTTTTATATAAGCTTAATTTCATCGGTTTCGACACCGACGAGTTCAACGCATTCATTCGGGGGTTATGGTTTGATTCATGAACAATTATTCAGTTTTAACTACTGAGATTGAATGATTTGATTTTAAATTGATTCTAAATGTGTTTTTAATAAATCATTTAGCTTGTTTTGATCAAATTTGGGTTTGAAACAATTGGGTCTTTTAATGAAATTTTGGTTTTGAAAGTGTGTAATGAAAGGTCAACAAGAACCAAAACTAGGAATGGTTATGGGTTCGAAATGGGTTCGCGAATTGAATGGGACGGTTTTGGGGGTTTAAAAATATATTTTGTGGTGTTTTGGTAGTCGCCGACACCGTGCCGGAGTCTCGTCGGGCGGCCACCGGAAATCAGAAAAGAAAGGGGGGGATGTGGTTTGGGTTTTAACAGCTTTAGCCCCTTAACTTTTCAAGCACTAACTTTTTATTACAAAACTTTTTAATTTTAAGTTTTAAAATTAAGAATTTAAACCCAAACTTTATTAATCTATTTATAAAAGTTATCCAACTTATAAATGTTGTAATAAACCTTTTATTTTCATTTAAAACTCGTAATTAAATAAAAAAAACTTTAATTTAATTAATAACTAATTAAGTTATAATATTTTATAAACTTAATAGTTTTTCAAATATTGTAAATAAAGCTTTATGATTTAGTTATTTATTTTAATATTAAAACTCATGTTTAAAACTAAAACTTTATCACTTAATAAAGAAATTGGTTTTATAAGATAAAATGATTTAATAATAGAAAATTGAATAATAAATTCACAATATTGATAAATACACCTTTGAGTCAGCAAAATAAATAAGATAACTTAATAACAAACTTTTTTTTCTTTATATGATCGATCAAAGTGGGTTCAGGTTTACTGGTCAAATGCTACATTTATTAAAACACTTTAGTTTGTAAATTGATTAAGACCTGAATGTTCTAAAGGGTTTCTTTATTGACAGAGATGATCCTTGCAAGAATGACGAAAGATAACGACTAATTAATAAACTTATGAAATGTTACAGTCTTCCCAACTTTAAGAAATTTCGTCCTGAAGTTTACTTTCAAGGAAGCTGAAACGAAAGAAAAGATGATACTTGAATTTCATTTGATCTTCACGTTCTCAAGTGAACTTTGGGCCACGTTTTGACTACCAATGAACTTTAACAATCGATGTTCGGATTTGATACGTGAAACGTTGAATGAATTATACTGAGTTCTTGAGATTTTATAGAATGGGATGTGAAGGTCTTCATCGGGAAGGAATTCTTGAGATTTGATACGTGAAACGCTAAATGAATTATGCTGAGTTCTTAGGGCAGTTCAATCTTGTAAATCATTTTCCCAATATGCTCCAGCACTTTGAATAGGACCACATAATGATATGACATCTTTGGTGTTGATTAGATAACTAAATTTTTATGAGAATTCGATCAACGGTAGATGAGAACCCAAGAGCAACTAAATTAACGACACGAGCCTGAAACATATTCTCGTGAATATGTATCGTTCCTTCAGCTTAACCATCAGATTAAGAATGATAAGATATGCTGAGATTTGAGTTTGGTTCCCCAAAGATAATTGAAGACATTGCTAATAACAGAAGATGAATTGACCATAAAGATTAAAGATTTATGTTTAACGACACACGATGATGACCGACTATTTCATTGATGTAGGTACGAGTCAATATTTCGACTCGATATCCCTCACAAGTTGATATGAAATACGCAAATTTAGTCAATCGGTCAATAATGAACCAAATGTCATTATGATATCTAGAAATAAGAGACAAATTCGTGATGAACTCCATGGATAAATGTTCCATTTTCCACACAGGAATTTTCAAATTAAAGAAATGATTCAGAGGGATGCTGATGTTTGGCTTTAACTTTTGAACAAGTGAGGCACTTGGACATATACGAAGCTATGTCATCTTTTCCTTTAAGCCAAACCATTAATACTGATTGCGAAGATTCATGAATCTTTTATCCGCATCGAGATGAATGTAATAACGAGTCTTGTAACTCACGTTCATGATAGAGATTTAGAGAGTATCAAGATTAGGAATTCAAAAACGACCCAAGAAGTAATGCAAACAGTAGGAATTGCATTTTTAATTAAGGTTCCAGGATTAAACGAAGATGTCGTTCATGATCGGATTAAAATTTGAATAAATCAGGATATCGTCGATAAAGACAATACACTTTTTTTCCAGATACGGCTTACACCCGCGATTCATCAAACCCATGAACACAGACGAAGCATTGGTATAACAAAAAAGGCATAAACATAAATTTATTATGATTTTATCTTGTACGAAAGACTGTTTTGGGAATATCATCATCGTGCAATTAAGTTTGATGATAATCTGAATGAAGATCGATAATTAAGAAATGAAAGGTTCCGTAAAGCTAGATCAAATGATAGGTTGAAACATAAAGGCGCGACAAAGATCGATTAAGATTTAAATGTTCCAGTCTTAGAACTAAGATTAACCTAAAGTGGTCAAGACCTCTTTTGAGTTCGGGAATCATGCTTTGATTAATAGGTTAGAATACTCTTGCCGATAAATCAGGTAAAGTATTCACCCTTTCAGTTACTATATGTCCTTTGTCGTTTGAAATCTCGAGGCCTTGGTAATACTGAAATTCAAGCAATGAGAATAGTCACCAAGATGTGGATTTCACTCCTAGCTTAGTGGTGTGGTTACCAAATGTGATATTCAACTATTGAGATGAGCACTAGATCCTAACTTATTGTTAAAGATCCACAAGAATAAGATGAGTGAAATTTCCATTAAGGTAAAGAAAATCACTCCTATCTTAACGGTTAAATTTCATATAACAATAACAGTAATTTGAAAATCCCCACCAAAGTACGGAATTTAATCTATTTTGATGAAGTCATTTCATTTGTGAAATACAAGTCCATATGAATAAGATGAGTGAAATTGTCATCAAGGTGTGGAATTTACTCTTATCTTGATTTTGTAATTTCATAAAACAAACAATAGAGAATTGGAAGCCGTCACGAAAGTACGGGATTCACTCCTGTTTTGGTGAGGTCATTCCATTTGTAAAATACGAGTTCATAAGAAGATAGATGAAATTGTCATCAAGGTAAGAAATTCACTCCTATCTTGATGATGTAATTTTATAAGGACAATAATAGAGAATGAAAAATCTTTACCAAAGTAAGGGAGGTACTCCTGTTTCGGTGAGTTTGTTTCATTTATGAAATATAAGCGTCCTTAGTCAGAAATTGACTAGCAACCTCTTGCATTTTTCACGGTGCAGGATGATTAAAAAAATTATCACACAAGATTATTACAAAGCTTGACTTGATAAGTGGAAGAAAGATCGGTTAGAACCTCAGCAAACTTCCGAATTACATCAATGTACCACAAATTAGAAAATTATGCTTGATAAGATTAAGGTTAAAATTAGGAATAAGAATCAATTGTGATACGTTTCTAGAATATGAACAGTTTTTGGATGGGAAGACATTCAGAAAAAAAAACTTGATAAGAATTGGATAACAAGTTTTATAAATCCAGAAAATAGAATCAATGAGAAAAATGATCCAAAACAACAATGAGATGTTCCGAGTGTAAAGGTTTGGTTCGCAAACCAAAGCGAATATGTTGACTTATCAAAGTATTAGGTCAACCACAACCTTAATGAAGACACGTTTGCCTATAAGCGAACACCCCTTAAGGGTTCCCGGGTAAGGTAAACGGATCTATCGGTTGATTTGGATTTATATGAATACCTTACCTAGATAGAACATCCTGAGATACAGGTATCCCGCTTTTTCAGTATTGCATGTATTTAGTTATAGGACATGGACTTTGATGAGATTTGAAAACTATAAATATCAATTTTTAAATTTGAAAACCATTTGATATAAGCACACATTGCCTTTGAATATGAATCAAGAATTATGTGCACATTGATTGAAAGATAAACACATACATATCTAACCATAGGAATTATGGAGTAGAGCAAGTTCAATAAAACAAGAACATTTTAGGATTTATAACACATTCTGGATGGTTCCACTTGGTAACACACAGCTAATAGGAACATTGACACGTCAAGGTAACTTAACTACAATGTGCCTTGGAAACTATGCGTATTTTATCCATAATTGATCACTCATCCTGAAAATCCCCAGGTAAGCATAACTGGTCCCATGATTGATTTGGATTTATACGAAATGCTTACATTAGCCCAAAGGCTTTTTGCCAGAAAATTCAGGATACATGTGTTTATGAATCACACAGTTTCCTTATAAGTGATTAGAATTAAAACCTTGATGAGACTTTTAAGGAATTAGTTGAAGAAAAGACATTGGCAAGTTAGGATAGATGATAATGAGAACGGTTAAGGTTCATACGAATAAGAATTTAGAGGTATGGAAGGTGGTAGGTCTTCACATTCAAGTTAAGCACCTAAGGCATAATTGTAATTAAGTAGTAACAAGTAGCACATAAAGAATATATCATATAACATGTAGCATCATGTAACATGTAAATAGATAACCTTAAAAGATCATGCAAAATTTTCATGTAAGCGTCCATATGTTAACGGCGGAAATGTTAAGATGTGAGGGTTAAGATTGTTCAATGCCATACAACGCTATTATAAAGTGTAAATAAGTTTAACGCATACGGATTTAAATTGTAATATCCAAATATAAGTCACTATACAAGTAGACATAGCCATAATCCAAAACATAAAGTTCAATACTAAAAGAGCTATTTTAATTAAGTCTAGGTCCTTTCCTAGATGATTGCAAGACTTCAAGAGTAAACAATCAAGCTGGGACATTTCCTGAAACATGTTAGAAAATACGGTCAACATATGAAATGCTAGTGAGTTCCCATAAGGTTGTACATACATACAAAAAACCTTAAGATTAACAATTCAAATCATAAGTTATGAGGCATGCAGAATATATTGATAGTGCTACGATACAATCAAGCCTTGACAAAGATATGCGCACAATAAGATATACGATTGCTAAGTGTACTTGGTTCCTGTGATTAACAAAAATCCGTCATTAGGAGCCGGCAATAACCTTGGCTTTAGCACCAAATAGGCTTGTCATGCCCATAGATCTATGATGTCGCTAGGCTAGTAATAGTTAATAATTGTCATAAAAAAGAGCCTATCACATAATATTCACATAAGTCTCAAGTAACCATGATAAAAACATATAAATTGAATTGCATGTGCTTTACAATTCTTTAAATGATTTTTATAAGTGTACTTTTATAAGATAATATGTTTCACCCAAAAACGTGTGATATGAAGTAATAAAAGGGGTATGAAAACCTCACATGATATATGATATGCCTTGAATAAGAATACGAGAATAGACACCAAAATTTTTTTTTCTCGCGATTAACCTAAGAATGATGTCTTAATAAGAAAGTAATAATAGATTCAAAGAATAAACGTTAACTAGGGTTCTAATTGGGATTTATGGTTTTGACAATTAGGTTGTTAATAGAGTAATCATTTGATTAAATAAAATGACATAATTATGAATAATTACCAAATAGAATCATTAAGTATTATTCAAATATTAACTTGTGGTAATTTGGTTAAACGAAGTTTGAAGATTAACATAATAATAATAACAGTTAATAACTAATAACTTAGTAAAATAATTAGTTGAATGGTTAATTATTTACAAGTCTTGAAATATATCGACTTAAATTAATTTGAAATAGTTTAATTTTAAGGTTTAAAACTTATAAATAAGTTTGTATGGTTTTTTTTTATAACATTTAAACTATTAAAAATATGAAATTTATAATCCTTTTAAATTTTTCAGAAATTACTATATAACTTCTGAGTCAACAAAATAATTTTTACATTGATAAAAGTATATTAATAATTTTATGGATTGAAGTTTAAAAAAAATAATAATGACTTAAAAAAAACAAGGTTGAGGATGACCGGATTTGAAACCGGGTCTCCATTATCAGAGTGATGAGCTTAAACCCGGTGGGCTATTGCCCATGTCTGGTCAGATCCGCAAAAAGTGTTTTAAAAACAATAACCAGAAGACCCCAATTTCGGTAAGAACCCTAGTTTTTTAGATGATCAAATCGAACACAATTTTGTTGTTGTTAACCAAATTAAACATGGGACTTCTGTTCCCCACATCAAAACGAATGTATCCGTGTATCCAATTACCTGAATTAAAGTTGTAATCGACGATAGTAGATAGAAAAGTGTCGCGACAAGATCGAGTTAATCGGACGTATGATTGTGCGTGTTTTTATCAAATTGAAGTTTTAGAAAGCATCAAAGAGTTTCGTTAATGGTTTCACCTTGTTTATATAAGCTTAATTTCATCGGTTTTGACACCCACGAGTTCAACGCATTCATTCGGGGGTTATGGTTTGATTCATGAATAATTATTCAGTTTTAACTGCTGAGATTGAATGATTTGATTTCAAATTGATTCTAAATGGGTTTTCAGTAAATCATTTACCTTGATTTGATCAAATTTGGGTTTGAAACAGTGGGGTCTTTGAATGAAATTTCGGTTTTGAAAGTGTGTAATGAAAGGTCAACAAGAACCGAAATTTGGAATGGTTATGGGTTCGAAACGGGTTCGCGAATTGAATGGGACGGTTTGGGGGTTTAAATAAGTGCATTTTGTGATGTTTTGGTAGTCTTCGGTGCCGCACCGGAGTCATTAACAATTTAAACCCAAACTTTATTAATCTATTTTAAAAGTTAGAGTTAATTACACAAATAGTCCCTGTGGTTTAGCGAAAATAACAGGTTTGGGTACTAACTTTTTTAAGTAACATGTTTGGGTATTATGCTTTTAATTTTATAACATGTTAAGGTATTAAGGCTAACTTTCGTTAAATTTTCTGTTAAATTATGATGAAAAGACTAAAATACCCTTTTGTAACTAAAGGGACCACTTGTGTAGTAAACTCAATTTTAACCCAGGTACCATTTGTATACTTTATCATCTACCATCTTCTCATCTTCATCAAGCAACAGCCCCTACAGCACCACCACCCACCATGGGCACCGCCGTCGCTACTTCATCATTTACCATCTTCTCATCTTCATCAAGCTTCTCAATGGTCTTATTATCCTCATCACCACTCTCCCCTTATAGTTTGTTCCACCCAATCCAAAACAAGAAAAACCTCTTATTAGGGTTGGACAGATGAAAGAGGGGAAAACCGAGAGAGCGATGATGATTGTGGAGCATATCTGCAATGGTTCCCCACTGAAAACCACCAATGAAGGTTTTGACCAGAAAACCGAACCCAATCGGGTGGCGGGCAGGTTGACAGTGGGGGTGGGGTACAGCGATTTGCATAACAGAGGTTTGTGGGCGGTGGTAGTCATATAGGTATGTGGTTTTGATGAAAATCTTTAGCTTCTAATGGCGATGGTTTGGGAGTTCAAGTGGTGGGGTGCCGGAGAAGGAGAAGGGGAGAGGCAAATGGGTAGTGGTGCTGCTGGATCGATGTTAGGGTTTGGGATGTTAGGGTTTCGGATGAAGGATCGATGTTGAGTTTTGATCATGGGGCTCCGGTGGAGGATGTGGTTTACTTGCCGTCGGGCGGTTTGATCGCCACCACCGGTGGGAATACGGTGAGAATTTGGGATGTGATTGGTGGTGGTAAGCTGTTGCATTCAATGGAGAGTCATAACAAGACTGTGACTTCACTATGTGTGGGGAAGATGGGGAAAGATGGTGATGATTTCGCTGATCAAAATCGGATTTTGAGTGTTTCTTTAGATGGGTATTTGAAGGTGCGATGTTGGTTGTGGGAGGCGGTGGTGCAGTTCGATGGTGATGGTGGTGCGTGGGTGAAGTTAGATGGTGGCGATGGGTTAGGGTGGTTATGACGTTGATATGGTGTTAGTCGTCGCGCGTGGGAGATGGCCGGGAAAATGGAAGAGCAGGAGGTGGTGGTGGTGGTGGTGGTATTGACCGGCGATGGCAAGTGGTTGTGGTGGTGAGAGATGTTTTTTAAAGTAATTTACAAAAATGGCCCCTCCACTTAAAATTAAGTTAATTACATAAATGGCCCATGTGGTTATATAAGGGTATTTTAGTCTTTTCATCATAATTTAACAGAAAATTTAACGAAAGTTAGCCTTAATACCTTATAATGTTATAAAATTAAAAGCATAATACCCAAACATGTTACTCAAAAAGTTAGTACCCAAACCTGTTATTTTCGCTAAACCACAGGGACTATTTGTGTAATTAACTCTAAAAGTTATCCAACTTATAAATGTTGTAATAAACCTTTTATTTCATTTAAAACTCATAATTAAATAAAAAAACTTTAATTTAATTAATAACTAATTAATTTATAAAAGTTTATAAACTTAATAAGTTTTTCAAATCTTGTAAATAAAGCTTTATGATTTAGTTATTTATTTTAATATTAAAACTCATGTTTAACATTAAAACTTTATCACTTAATAAAGAAATTGGTTTTATAAGATTAAATGATTTAATAATAGAAAATTGAATAATAAATTCACAATATTGATCAATAACACCTTTGAGTCAGCAAAATAAATAAGATAACTTAATAAAACAAACTTTATTTCTTTATATAAACGATCAAAGTGGGTTCGGGTTTACAGGTGAAATGCTATATTTAATAAAACATTATAGTTTGCAAATTGATGAACACCCGAATGTTACAAAGGGTTTCTTTATTGACAGAGATGATCCTGACAAGAATGACGAAAGATAACGACTAATTAACAAACTTACAAAATGTCACAGCTTTCACCACATACAACATTTAATCATCGGCATAAATTATCCGCTACGTTAAAACAAGTGCACGGCAAGGGCACGTCTAAATTCTTCCCTACGTCAAGCTCAAACGGATCCGATATCGAATATGCCTTCTTAGTCTGGTCTATCGTACATGTGTCAGCGATTATTTTTATCGATATTTTAACATGATTTTTTATAACCGATTTGTTTACTTGTATAAACTTTCTAGTTTTCTAGATAAACTTCTATCTGCATAGAAGTTTTGATTCAGTGCCGTAATGCCCAATGTTTGATGCAACGTATTACAAAAGTCAATAAAATGGGCTTATTATTCCAGTAGGTTTACATTTATAAAAATATAATATTAAATATTACAACGCAGTTATTTTTTAAAATTTAAACGTTTTTTAATGTGTACTATTATGTTATCCATCCCATATTCCCAGTCATGAATAAAATAGTCCGGGCCCACACCCATCCTGTCATCACCTATACCACTCCGGTCGTTTTTATATATTTATATATGCACTAGGTTAGTACCCCGTGTATTACACGGGTTGCATAAATAAAATATTAAATAATTAATAATAAAATATTATAAGTTATAAAACCATACTTGGAAGATAAAATATGATTATAATTACGTATAAATAGTTACTTTAAGTAAATTAACATTAATGTATTTTTCTTAAAACTTTTATTTTATAAAAAAACTATGGTTTTAGAATATTTTGATTTTAAGAAAAATAATTTTTAAAACGTTCGTTGTATTTTGTATTTTATAAAACGTTTATTTTTAAAAAGTGTATTTTTAATAAAAAGTAGGTTTTTAATTTATTAAAATTATATATGTTTTAACTAAAAATATTATGAATTTTATTAGTATTCAATATTATAATTAATAATAGAGAGAAATAAAAATTTAGTATGATGTGCCTTACAATTATCTCACGTCTTGTCTTTTTTTTTATTATAGATATATAGATAAACAGATAGATAGATAGATAAATAGATTAATAAATAGGCAGGAAACTTATTCATTAAACGGATTATAGTTATTAATAAACACGAAGAGTTACAGTATGATATTTTAATATAAGATATGATTAAAATTATATATACGTAATAGTTTAAGAAAATAAAACCGTTATACTATTATTTTTAACTCTCTTCTCTAAATAGTTTTATTTTTAAACATTTATTTTAATATTTTTTATAAAAAACTTATTCTTTATAAAAATCTTTTTTATTAAAAGCTTTGATTTGTAATTATTCTAATTTTTTTAATAAGACAATTTTTAGAAAATTTCACCTTTTTATATATATATATTTTAAAAGGACCGATTTAAAAGATTTTATTTTAAAAAGGTTTAGTGTTTTAGAAAGTTTCATATGATATAATTTTTTTATTATTTCTATTATAATAAAAAAGATGTGATTTTAATTTCTTTAATAAACTATATCTTAAAAAAGATAGCTTGATTTTAAAAAAATAGATGAGAGAGAGTAATGTAGCAATTAATAAAATTAAATTTTAATAAGAGAGATAGATTAATTTAAGTGTTTAATTTACTATAATATTCTTTTAGAGGGAAAATTAATGTGAGAATGTCTAAAATAATGACAAGTGGCAAAAAGAGATATCAAGAGAATGACAAGTGGCAAAAGAAAGCTTCTTTTATTAGATAGTATAAATTCGCCTTAATGTATGGTTAATTGGTTATTAACTTTAGGAAATGGTATAAATATAAATTTTTTAAAATTAAAAAGTATAAAAAATAATCTTAATTATTTATCTTATTAATTAATGGTTGAAATTAAAAATACAGAAAAAAAGTTTGTTAGAGTACTATTTTAATAATAGTCATTTTTATTTACTTTTTCCCAGCTCATCATTTTTTTAAACGTTCATAACTTTTATGTACGATATTATTTTTTTAATTACACCAAAAACGAGCGTTTTTTTATGTTTAAAATAAGTAAAGTGTTGTCATATATAAAGTTTAAAATATTTACTTTATTAAGCTAATATCACATCATTCTGTCTTTAGTGCAGTTCATTGTGTATTTTTATTAGTTATTGTGTTTTTCTTAATACTATTATGTTTTTCTAAAATTATGAATCTTAAAAATATAATGACGGAATAATATTGTTATGTATCTCCAATATGTAAAATACAATAATAAACTAACAACTAATTAACGTAATACAATAAAAACAATGACCAAATAACACATGAATTATTGTGTTCTTTATCGTCATTGTGTTTTCTTGAACACTATGAATTTTAAAAAATATATGGGTGAAGTAAAATCATTATTTACTTCTAATGGTAAAGCACAATAACAGATAACAATTTATATAATCTATTGAAAAATAAATAACAAAAAATAACATATTGTGTTATATTCAACACTATGAGTTTGAAAAATACATTGGAGAAAGTATGTTATTGTGTATTTTTAATTGTTAAACACAATGATAGATAACAAGTTTATGATCTATAAAAACTATGACAAAAATAACACTAAATGATCTAAAACGTAAAACACAAATAATTAATACACATAACAAATGATGTAAAGTATATGAAACAATAAACATACAATACACAATAAACTGATTTATTTAACACATTGACCAAAATACACTCCTCTTTAAAACAATAAAAGTACACGTGTCAAGGCTACAATTCTTCTTAGCTTTTTTATACTAAACATCCTTTCTAGTATAATCCTACCATTAACTTCTTATCCAAAATGTTTTTGGTTTCCAAATTTTTGCTAGTATCGAGATTTTCAGTGTTGCAACAGGTCGTAAAAAAGTAAGAAAAGCTAACTTCAAAATTGTAAAAAAACGTGTGTTACAACGAGGCTGTTGATAATAGTTGAATCTTAATATAAAAAAATGAAACCATTAAAAAATAGTTTTTTGAGTTGTTGATAAATGAAGGGGTATCACCCCAAAATTAGACAAAATACGAGACAATAAAAGATTATGACTAATGTTATTCCTAAAAAGGCGAGGATTGGAGAGACGAGGACAGGTGGCCGCGGCTTGGGAGAAAGCAAGCGAGCGGCCGCGGCATGAGGGAAACAAGGCCGGGTAGGCCGCGACATGAGGGAAACAAGGCCGGGTAGGCCGCGGCTCATGAGGGAAACAAGGCCGGGTAGGCCGCGACATGAGGGAAACAAGGCCGGGTAGGCCGCGGCTCATGAGGGAAACAAGGCCGGGTAGGCCGTGCCTCATGAGGGAAACAAAGCCAAGGGGCCGCAGCTTGGGAAAACAGACAACGTTGCCACGGTTTGGAGGGAAGCAAGCAACATCACTGGGGAAGCAAGCAACATCACTGGGGAAGCAAAGTCCTCATGTCCAACACTTATGAATTTCACATATAAAACTTGGTAACAAGGAAGCCATTCGTTGGTTACAAAAGGATAATAAAGAATCACAAGATGACAAACGAGTAAGGCCAAAACATGGGCAGAAGGTCAGAGCAGTCCCAAAGTCCCCAGGTCAACTATAGAGACAAACCACATTAATGGCAGCCAGAAACCCTTTGCATTAGGAAGGTATAAAACCTCTGGCTAGGGGACTTCAGTCCCATATGATTGACTACAGGTTTCCAAGAATAGAACCAGATCATGTCTTATTCTCATACACCAACACTATAAATACTTCTTCCATTCCAGAGGAAGAGCATCAATTTCCAGAACATTTTCACTATAAACTACTTATTTGTTAATTCTCCCTTTCAAAGTCGTATCAACACAAGTACTTATTCTCACGCCGGAGTGTGGTCTCGGGGAGAAAACCCTTTCTGCCCGAGGAGACGCTCACGGTGTTGTTTTTGTCTCGCAGATCCCCTGCTCAGTCGAAGTATTATTCAGTCGAAGCCCGGCTCAGTCGAAGTATTGTTCAGCCAAAGCCCAGTTTAGCCGAAGCAAGGCTCAGCCACATCCTGTCAAGACCGAATCCGTGGTCATAACCCCATCCTTGCACTGTTCCTCGGTCTTAATCTCTTGATTAAGATTCGTGTAGCAACATTTGGCGCCATCCGTGGGACCAAACGAACCAAAAGCCAACCACCATGGATTCAGGCCCAGGAACCCCTCATCATCATAAGAACACAAACCCTGATGAAAACCCACACACCACTACGTCGGCACTAGGCACCACCTCGAGGGGAAATAATGATGACAACATTGTCATCACCCCGGACTTTGTTAGCAAAAACCGGGAACAGATCCTCTCCATGTTGGAACAGGAAGAAAGAGAAAGTGTTGAAAGATCTCCGGACACGCTTGGAATATGAAGACACTCCAAAGAACCAGGAGGAGGAAGAAGGTGTCCAAGGCAAGGCAGTGATAAGCGTTGAAGACGAAGCAAGAGCAAAGCAAAATGCAACCAGGACGGGGGGAAGGGTTGTGGAAGACGATGATTTCAGTAAGCCGTATCGCCCATCGACCGCACGAGCCAGGTCTATGTTCGTACCTAGAATAGCGGAATTCACCTTCCCCCCGAAATTGAAGATGCCCTCCAACGTTGGCAAGTACAACGGTCTAGGAGACCCTGATGACCACCTAGCAATCTTCATCGGGGCCGCTGAAGTAGAGCAATGGTCAGTCCCTGTGTGGTGCCATATGTTTGCCCAAACGCTAACTGGTGCTGCGAGGGTATGGTTTGACAGCCTCCCCGTCGGAGGCATAGGTAGCTTTGAGGAATTGGAGGAAGATTTCTTGAGGAACTTCAGCCAGCAAAGGTTATCTGCCAAGGACCCGACAGAGCTACACAACATCAAGAGGGGAGATGGCGAGTCCATCGAGAACTTTATCACGAGATACTTAAAAGAAAGCATGTAAGTCAGGTGAGCTGGAGAAACAATTCGAATTTCAGCCTTCATTCATGGTGTGAGAAACGATCAGTTGGTAGAAAGATTCCATGAACATCTCCCGAAGACGGTGGACGAAATGCTGGAAAGAGCAAAAGCATTCGTTAGAGGGAAAAAGGCCTGCGAACAGCTGAAAGATAGAACTCCAAAGAAGCTCATGCCATCCACCTGGGAGCAGCAGAAGAGATCGGGGGGTTCAAGATCATGGGAAAAGCCACAGTTCCAACCACGTTTCACTCAGCGAAGCCACACTTTCCAACCTCGTTTCACAACTCCAATCAGAAACCCATAAGGTCCTAACGTAACGCTCCCACCACTAACCAAAACCCCAAGCGAGATTCTCGCCATAGAGAATGTCAACTTCACCAAGCCAGCTCCGCTAAAGCCTGGAGTAAAGAGGGACGCAGGCAAATACTGTGAGTTACACAAGGAGAATGGGCACATGACAGACGATTGCTTCTCGTTAAAACGGCAGATCGAACTGGCCATAAAAACGGGGAAGCTGGCTCATCTCCTGAGGGAACTGAAAAAGACACCGCAGGCAGGAGACAAGCGGAAAGAGATCTTCATGACAAGTTCGCAAGCTGCAAACTTAAGCGCCACTCCGATCATATGGAGCCCTGGATGGCGCAAGAAATTTCGTTCCCTCCAATACATGGTGGAAGTTTTGCCAACGGCCCATTGACGATTTTAGCAATCGTTGCGGGGCATCAGGTACACAGGATATATGTAGATAGTGGAAATAGTTCAGAAATTATGTACGAACACTGTTTTTTGCAGCTTGACAAAGAGGTAAGGAGAAATCTGGACACCCGAACCCATCAGCTCACTGGTTTTGCTGGAGAGGTTGTGCAGACCTTGGGGCAGATACAACTGCCTGTCGCAATAGGTAACAGCATGGGATGGCGGGAAGTTATCATGACTTTCCTGGTTGTGCGGTCGGACTCATCCCACAACATCCTACTTGGAAGACCGGGTCTGTGCATGTTGGGAGCAGTGATATCAACGGTACACGCTGCAATCAAGTTCCCCACCCCGACTGGTGTGGTCACCGTGTACTCCAGCATGGAATGTAAAGACGTGAAGGCAATCACCCCAGGGGCATTGGCTGGGGAAGACGAACCTATGTGTCCTGTATCGGAGAAGTGGGTGGTCAATCCCCTCTTTCCAGATCAAAAAATCACCATCGGAGGACAATTGGGTGACGCCACCAAGGAACGACTCCGTCATCTGCTGCAGCATAACTTGGATGTCTTTGCATGGCAACCCTCTGACATGAAGGGCTTCCCCCGAAGCACAGCAAAACACAAGTTGAATACACGGCTGTCAAAGGAACTAGTGGCCCAGAAGCGCCGACATATGGGTCCCGAACGGAGCAAAGCCGTGATAGAAGAAGTTAAGAAGCTGGTGGAGGCAGGCATTGTCAGGGAGGTATGGTATCAAACTTGGGTCGCCAACCCTGTCATGGTCAAAAAAAGTGACGGCACCTGGAGGATGTGCATTGATTTTAAAGATTTAAACAATGCATGTCCAAAGGATTGCTATCCACTCCCAGATATCGACTTGAAGGTCGACTCCCTGGCAAGTTTTCCCTTGAAGTGTTTCTTGGACGCTTACAAAGGATATCATCAAGTACAGATGGCACCGGAAGATGAGGACAAGACGACTTTCTACACAGACATCGGCATATTCTGTTTCCCGAAAATGCCATTTGGGCTGAAGAATGCAGGGGCAACATACCAACGTCTGATGGACGACGCTTTTTCACCTCAGATGGGTAGGAACATCGAGATCTACGTAGACGACGTGGTGATTAAAAGTCGTGACGAAGAGGCATTGCTCGCAGATATTGCTGAGACGTTCCAAACGTTAAAAACCATCAACATGAAACTGAACCCAAAGAAGTGCTCATTTGGTGTAGAGGAAGGGAAGTTTCTGGGAGTAATTGTAACAAAGAGAGGATTGGAAGCCAACCCTGAGAAAGTGACAGCTGTTCTCAACATGCCATCGCCTAGATCAGTCAAGGAAGTTCAGACACTTAACGGGCGGTTGGTGGCCTTAAACAGGTTTTTGTCAAAACACGCTGAACGCGCGCTGCCATTCATGACCACCTTGCACAACTGTCTGAACAAGAAGAATTTTGTATGGACCGGGGAAGTGGAGGACGCTTTCCAGCAAATGAAAATGTATTTAAGTAACTTACCCACGCTAGTGGCTCCTGTTCCAAAGGAGCAACTAGTTATGTATTTGTCTGCAGGAAAAGAAGCTGTGAGTGCAGTGCTAATGACGAACAGGGATGGAGAGCAGACCCCAATTTATTTTGTCAGCAGAGCACTCAAGGACCCGGAGACCAGGTATTCTCCAATGGAGAAACTGACTCTTTCATTGGTACATGCTTCCAGAAGGTTACGAAGATACTTCCAGGAACATGTGATCGAAGTATGGACCAGCCAACCCATCCAGCAGATACTAAGAAGGCCAGAGATATCGGGAAGGTTGGCGAAATGGGCAATCGAGCTCGGGGCTTTTGAGATAGAATACAAGCCGAGGGTGGCAATCAGGGGTCAAGTTGTAGCTGACTTCCTGACGGAGATGCCACCAGAGGAGGAAGGTCATGGCAGTAAAGAAAAGACTATAATACAAGATGATGAAGAGTGGTGCTTGCATACAGACGGAGCATCCAATGATGAAGGTTCAGGTGCAGGCATGATACTAGTCGGGCCAAGACAAGAGGAGGTGACTTATGCTTTGAGGCTAGCTTTCAAGAGCTCCAACAATGAGGCGGAGTATGAGGCTTTGTTGGCAGGTCTGAGGATAGCCAAGCAGATGGGTATCCAAAACCTTCGCGCTCATGTCGACTCACTACTTGTGGCAAATCAAATCAACGGGTCTTACGAAGCAAAGGAAAAGGCAATGAAGCTGTACTTGGAAAAAGCAAAGGCACTAATTAGCAACTTCAGAAGGTGCGACGTGTTGCACGTTCCACGGAGTAAATACAAGAAGGCAGACGCTCTTAGCAAATTGGCTTCGGTCACTTTCAGCCACTTAGCTAAGGAGGTCAAGGTAGAGGTATTACAAACACCATCGATCGAAGAAGATGTAGTTGCTTCTATTGAAAACAGGATGGAAGAGTGCTGGATGAGCCCAATACTCAAGTTCCTAGAAAGTGGGTACTTGCCAGAAGATAAAGGACAAGCGCATGCCATTCGGGCAAAGTCGTTGCATTATGAACTCCACCAAGGGGTCCTGTACCGCAGGTCATACATGGGGCCGCTTCTGCGCTGCCTCACGCCGGATGAAGCCAATTATGTTAAAAGAGACATCCACGAAGGTATATGTGGAATTCACGCAGGCCCGAGGATGGTGGTGGCCAAGGCAATGGGGGCAGGGTATTACTGGCCGGGCATGCATAGAAGTGCTGTTTCGGAAATACAAAGGTGTGAAAGCTGCCAAAGACACGCCCCAATGTGCCACCAACCAAAAAACGACATGATTCCGGTCAGCGCGGCATGGCCTTTTAAAAAATGGGCAATGGACATTGTCGGTCCATTCCCGGAAGCCGCAGGGAAGGTAAAGTTTCTGCTGGTAGCGGTTGACTATTTCACAAAATGGGTAGAAGCCAAAGCATTGGCATCAATCACTGGGCAACATGTCAAAAAATTCGTATGGGCAAACATTATATGTCGTTTCGGGTTACCCCTGTTTATTGTAACAGATAACGGGAGGCAGTTTGCTGAAAACCCTTTCAAGGCATGGTGTGAGGACTTGAAGATCAAGCAGATATTCACTTCGGTAGCTCATCCCCAAGGTAATGGCCAGGTAGAAAGGGTAAACAGGAGCATTGTAGAGGGAATCAAAACACGTTTGGGCGTGGAGGGCAAAAATTGGTTGGACGAGTTGCCAAACGTCCTTTGGGCTCACAGGACGATGCCAAAGACTAGTCATGGCGAGACCCCGTTCAGCTTGACTTACGGATCCGAAGCCATGATACCTGCTGAAGTTGGAATGCCTTCCGCTCGCGTGCTGCAAGCCTCAGAAGCAAACAACGACTCAGAACTTCGCCTAAACCTCGACCTGCTAGAAGAACGAAGAATGATAGCAGCCATCCGAGAAGCACGACACAAGAAAGAAGAGGAAAGGTACTACAACTCCAGGGTAAAAAAGCAGTCATTCAGACCAGGGGACTATGTCCTCAGGAACAATGAGGCAAGCCGAGTTGAAAGTCAAGGAAAGCTCGGACCCCACTGGGAAGGCCCTTATCAAGTGATCGAGGTCGGAGAAAATGAGGCATACAAGATAGGGAGGTTGGATGGAACGTTTATACCGCGAACATGGAATGGGGCTCAGCTCCGACGATGCTACATGTAACCAAGTGATAGTTAGGAATGTTGTAACTCATTTTTCCTAAAAGAAGGTGCACGCGAGCACCAGCAGTTATAACAATCTCTTTTGTGGTGCGTAATCTCGTGAAACCAAGTAACCATACAAGTAGAAATCAGAAGTAAAATAGAACCATAACTAATTGGTAAAGCCAACATGACAAACATCTGAACAATGTGGCGAAGTAAAATCAAAACAAACAGATGAAACCATTAGAGATTATGTCCAAGTACACGACCTTAACTCGTTACCAAACAACAATGGTCGATATCTTCCCATTCGCAACCAAATCATATAGAAAAAGCAAATATGATGTTACAAGTATAACCATGATATGACAAGCAATCAACGTCACCAGAGTTACGCACTCTTAACGTATGAGAAAAAGTAAGTGTTGGGAAGATAACTCCCAATAGCTCCCTCAAGTTGTGAATATATTTGCCAATCGCGGCTGAAACCAATGACAATAGCCGCAACCAATGATTGATTATATCCAGCATATTTATAAGTAGCGCAAACAAACGAGTAAGACATCAAAATAAAAGGCTGAGTCACAACCATAGCTAAGCCATGCCATTGCAAGCATCACAAGCCGCGGTCAGGGAAGGAACCGCGACCCTGCCATGGCACCATGATCACAACCAATAAATCTCGTTTGCGGTGCCTCTATAGCCATCTCGGTCACCGCGAGCCACACGTCAAGGTGGCCGAAATTCAAACATTCAAGCTAGGCCGCAGCCAAGGGGGAACCCCATTCAAGCTGCGGCCGTGGCCTCTAGACAAGCCCCAGCCGCGGGTTGGACCCATCCAGCCGCAGCCAGAGGGGAGGAGTGTGATACCGTGTGTAAGCCCGGCCATTTTGTCTAGGCCATGATGCAAACTTATCAAGATGAATCTCGGTAAAAACATACATGATAAAGCCAAATGTCATTCGTACAAACAACGCACGGTTAACAAAACCAGGTGTCAACCACAAAAGATACTACAAGAGTCAGAATACAAGTCTGAAAACAATACATCAAAAGGAAACACAAGTACATTATCTAAACTCCAGCTGCACCAGGAGCCGGAGCTGCACCAGGAGCCGGAGCCGGATCCGGGGGAGCTAAGAAAGCCTTTATCTCCTCAATGTCAGCGTCACACATGGAAGCAATCTTCTTCACCATAGGAAAAACAGCATGGTCAAAGCGATCAGACTCAACCCGAAGCTTCTTGAGCGCACGCCTGTCAAAGTTCTGAGCATCCTCAGGTCTCTTACCCTCAGCAGCAGGAGAACACCATCCGATAGGCCGGCATTATAACCCACTTTGTCAGAAAGGCCGTTAATGATAGCAAGAAGGTCAAGACACTCATCGCTGTCATGGATCTTGTTAAAAGCCAAACCTATGCCATCCGAGATGAGCCACTTCCTTTCAGCTGTCAGTCGTGCAACCTGCCACACAAAAATAACATATTTACACAACAATTTACATGAATTTTAAGAGTTTAGTTAGAAGAAATTGGACCTGCTGCTCAAGTGCGCATATACGATCTCCGGAAATCTTCTTGTTCTCTTTCAACTCAGAAGACAGACGTTTTATGGCTGCCTGTTGAATACAAAGATCCTCACGAACACCGCTAAGATCCTGTGTGAGTTTCTCTTTGCTAGCATCAGCAGCATCACAGCGTGCTTTAAGAGAAGTATTCCCACCTTCCAGCTTAGATACTTGTTTCTTGAAGTTTCGGATCTCCCTAACACCCTCAACCCAACGTCCATGAATCTCAACGAACGAGAAAAGCCCGTTCACAATAGCGGAACAACCGGCGTTTGACAGCTCCCTGTTCTTCAAACCCTCCCCATGGTAAAACTCAGCCAGGGTACGAGAAGAAAACATAAACTCCCGACATGATTCCGGTGTCCGAAACACCGAACCATTCGTCAAATCCCAATCAGGAACGAACTGTTCACCCATGTCCAAGCTTGTATCCTCAACAGAAGCAGCAACTTTCCCTTTCGCAGAATCACCATGATCATCAGCCGACTGGCCACTCGAATCAGACAGAGAACAGTCGGGGCCCGCGGCAGACGACCCATCCACACCAGCCGCGGCCGAGGATCCCCCCTCGAAAGCCGCGGCCAAGGCAGTGCCAAGGGATATTCCCCCCGGTTTCAGTCCGGGTCCACCCAACCCCTTTCGGTGGACTACCTTGGATGGACCACCCGAGTATGTAGGATCGTTGTCACTTTTGCGCTTGCGAGGAAGAGGAGGTAAATATTCCCCCATTTGGACCACATAATCAGCTGTGCTCTCCAGTATGGGTCGGGAACCCTCGGGCAGAACTTCAGCTTGCTCAGAAACGTCCTCCTTGGCAGACAACTTTATACGATCGAAAAGCCCCATGCCTGTAACGGGTATTCAACACAATAAGAAGCATGCACATACTAAAGAGCACAAAACAAAATACGATAGGAAAATCACTTACGTTCCCCTCGGTAAGTCATGAATGGAAGTGTATTAGGATCGGCCCACTGACGACTAATGCCAACCATCACAAGGAAATGTTCGGAATAACGACGAAGTGGGGTAGGCTCAGCTTTTAGGAGATTGTACGCAGAAACATTATACGTACCACTTTGGGAAAGGGATCCTGAATGCACTTACCAGGAACTAGCCAGTTCATCTTAAAGGGAACTACTTGGGCAGAGACAAAGAAAAAATGGTCTTTCCAATGCTTTAAGCTAGTAACAGTTCGTGATGCAAGCGGAGGATTAGGTGCTTTTCTTTTCTCAAAGGTCAACCACTCACCTATCTTAGTCAATTTGTAGAAGGCCCTAAAAGATTTATCTCAGGCTCTAAGCTAAAGGCACGACAAGAGATCTCAAAGTGATATACCTTAACCAACCCTAGTGGAACAAGCTGTGTTAAGTGGATGTCATAATACCTAAGAAGCAGGCACAAGAAACGACTAATGGGCACTCGAAAGTTAGAAAAACTGAAAAACGAAGTATATAGAGCTATCATACTGTCAGGGGCATCCCTAACGGTTGATGCGGAAGGAGGAACGGTAGGCTTAGGATATAAAGGGATTGCATAGCGGACTACAAATTTATCTAACTCATCTTGGGTGATAAGCGAGGTCTGGGTATTCATGTCATTCCTACCATCCATTATAAACATAAAAAGAACAAGTGGAACGACACTTACCGGAAGAAGAAATCTTGGAGAAGAGAGAAATGCAAGAAGAAGAAGAGAAGTTGAAATAACCCACAAAGTAAAAAGCAAAGGGATGGATGGTTTATATAGGCAAGTAAGGGAGGGAAAACCCACCTTGGGTGGGACGCGAACCGATGCGACGGCTAGGCCAAGGGTAGGCCGCGGCTCATGAGGTGACCACTAGAGCTAAGCTATAAACAAGGGGTACATTGAAAAGACTAGGCATGGGAAAAAGTCAAGGGGACAAGGAGGCAAGGCGCCGCCTTAGGGATGCGGCCCAATGATGCGGCGGCCATTAAATGTCAAACCATGGTGACAAGTGCACCCGCGGACAGAGGAAGTAGCGACGGCTAAAGCACTCATGACAAAGTCAAATCATATCAACAAAGGAGATGGGATAAGCACAACCGTCAGGTGTCTACCGAGATTTTTTATTACTCCAATGATATGGTGAACACCATAGCATTGGACTGGGGGGACATGAAGGGGTGTCACCCCAAAATTAGACAAAATACGAGACAATAAAAGATTATGACTAATGTTATGCCTAAAAAGGCAAGGATCGGAGAGACGAGGACAGGTGGCCGCGGCTTGGGAGAAAGCAAGCGAGCGGCCGCGGCATGAGGGAAACAAGGCCGGGTAGGCCGCGACATGAGGGAAACAAGGCCGGGTAGGCCGCGGCTCATGAGGGAAACAAGGCCGGGTAGGCCACGACATGAGGGAAACAAGGCCGGGTAGGCCGCGGCTCATGAGGGAAACAAGGCCGGGTAGGCCGCGCCTCATGAGGGAAACAAAGCCAAGGGGCCGCAGCTTGGGAAAATAGACAACGTTGCCACGGTTTGGAGGGAAGCAAGCAACATCACTGGGGAAGCAAAGTCCTCATGTCCAACACTTATGAATTTCACATATAAAACTTGGTAACAAGGAAGCCATTCATTGGTTACAAAAGGATAATAAAGAATCACAAGATGACAAACGAGTAAGGCCAAAACATGGGCAGAAGGTCAGAGCAGTCCCAAAGTCCCCAGGTCAACTATAGAGACAAACCACAATAATGCCAGTCAGAAACCCTTTGCATTAGGAAGGTATAAAACCTCTGGCTAGGGGACTTCAGTCCCATATGATTGACTACAGGTTTCCAAGAATAGAACCAGATCATGTCTTATTCTCATACACCAACACTATAAATACTTCTTCCATTCCAGAGGAAGAGCATCAATTTCCAGAACATTTTCACTATAAACTACTTATTTGTTAATTCTCCCTTTCAAAGTCGTATCAACAAAAATACTTATTCTCACGCTGGAGTGTGGTCTCGGGAGAAACCCTTTCTGCCCGAGGCGAGGCTCACGGTGTTGTTTTTGTCTCGCAGATCCCCTGCTCAGTCGAAGTATTATTCAGTCGAAGCCCGGCTCAGTCGAAGTATTGTTCAGCCAAAGCCCAGTTCAGTCGAAGCAAGGCTCAGCCACATCCTGTCAAGACCGAACCGTGGTCATAACCCCATCCTTGCACTGCTCCTCGGTCTTAATCTCTTGATTAAGATTCGTGTAGCTACAATAAAAATAGTACGTCACAACAAAGAAAACAAAAACAATTAAAAATATTAGGGTTGATAAAAATTAACACACACAAATTTGAATTTTATAAAAATCATGTGGTAAAGTTGGAGGAAAAAGATTAAAAAACTGTAAAAAGATCAAAAGCTTTAATTAGATTAAATTACAAATTGTGTCCTTTATTAATATATAAAATTGTATTGTATGTTCTTTAGTTTTAATAATTACATACCATATCCTTTTATTAAAAGATTTTGCACACATATTATCCTTTATACACTATCATCTAAATATACCATTAACTGAGTTATGTACCCCCTCACATGAGGCTATTTTTATCATTTTTTTCACGTATAATAAAAATTAATAAAAAAAAAAATTTTAAATGAAAAAAGAAAATTGAAAAATATCGGATCGTTAGGTAAGTCGGTGAAACCAATCACTCTTGGTGTGTGTTCATTCAACCAATCGTTAAAACTTTTAATGACAAAAACTTCCAATAACATTTACTAAAGTAAAATTCTAAGTTACAAATCATTTAGAAGGTCGGAAAATCATCAATAAACACCAAAAAAATACACGTAAATACTTTATAAACTACTCACACCAATAAATAATGAAAAATCAATAAGGAACAAAAACTTGGAGATTACCTGTGATTCTTTAAAACGCTTATATAATTGCAAAAGCAAGAAAATGAACTATTAGTCGCTCGTTAATCACAAAACAACATAACCCGAAATTCAAAAAACAACGAAATACAAAAAGCGAATTAGAGATTTTAATCTTACCATCATTGTTTGTTCGAGTTCAAGGGATTTAACGTTAGGTAAGTCGGTGAAACCTATCACTCTTGGTGTGTGTTCATTCAACCAATCGTTAAAACTTTTAATGACAACAACTTCCAATAACATTTACTAAAGTAAAAAGTCTAAGTCACAAATCATTTAGAAGGTCGGAAAATCATCAATAAACACCAAAAAAATACACGTAAATACTTTATAAACTACTCACACCAATAAATAATGAAAAATCAATAAGGAACAAAAACTTGAAGATTACCGGTGATTCTTTAAAACGCTTATATAATTGCAAAAGCAAGAAAATGAACTATTAGTCGCTCGTTAATCACAAAACAACATAACCCGAAATTCAAAAAACAACGAAATACAAAAAGCGAATTAGAGATTTTAATCTTACCATCATTGCTTGTTCGAGTTCAAGGGGTTTCAATGGTGTGTGAGATGTTGTAGATGGTGAAAATGATTGGTATTGGGCTATCAAATAGGGGGGATGATGGATTTAACGTATTGAACGTAAGAGGAACGCAGATTCACTGACATACCTAACGGTCCGATATCTTTTAATTTTATTTTTCATATAAAGTAATTAATTTTTTATTTGTTTAGTATATTAGATGTGGAAATAAAAAGACATAAATGCACCTCATGTGAGAGATACGTAACTAAGTTAACTGTATATTTAACTGAAAGTTAGTGTAAAGGACAATAGGTGTGCACATATCTTAAAAAGGACATTGGATGTAATTATTAAAACTAAAGGACATAACTTGTAATTTTATGTATTAATAAAGGACACAATTTGTAATTTACTCCTTTAATTAGCTTTGAAGACTTGCGTGTCTATGTGTGGATAATTCGTACGTTATAACATAAAGGTCCATTGTAAATGAAATTTATATCAAAACTTAGATAAAACCAAAGATATCGTAACATATTTAAAATTTTATAAAATATTAAAATTTCTAAATCTATAAAAGGAAAAACTAAATCAAAAGTTATGACGATGAAAAAAACAAATAAATAAAATATTAATTCAGATGAGCATTTATGTAAACTGAAAACTATATTACATTCTAAATTTTGCAACTTTCGATTTGACAGCATAAATAATACTATTCACCATGAATAGTACTATTCACGATATCTAAACATATTCATCCACATCTCTATCTTCATCCTTCACACAAATAGCAAATCGGAACCAGCAGCAGCCAAATTCATTCGATCAGATCGGAACCACCACCAACAAGCAGTTCACCTCCCCCACCACCGCCTCGGCACCCTTCGAGCTGCGCCGTCGCCGTACAGGAGCAGCAGACCCACCGTCGAGCAGCGCCGTCGAGCATTGAAGACCGACCTCTCACATCGCCGTCCCCTCCCATCACCCATTACACGCCGTCGAGCATTCAAGACCCACCGTTGAGCATTCAAGACCCACTCGATCTACCCTCTTAAAAACCCATGTCTGCTGCTCTTCTACTATCCTCCATAGTATCCTCTGATTTCCATTTCTGTGGATTCTTGTGCGTTTGTGTCTTTTTGCTGAACAAGAAGCAACAGACCTCTGATTCTTATATACGTAAGTTTTTTGTTGATTCTTTGTTATTGTTACTCTGATTTTGATTTACCAATTCAGGTTACAAATTTGATTGATTCATGATACAAATTGGTATGTAGATTTGATTATTGATACATGAATGTTATTGATGCATATAAGGTGCTCGACTAAATGTCTGTGTTGGGTAGATTTGATTATTCTGATAAGTGAATGTTCATAGCAACTTGATCATGGAAAGCATTAAAAGGGTTTATTAGTTTTCTTGATACTTGAAGCTCAAAAGTTTTTGTGGTTGGATAACACCACAGTGGGTGTTTGCACACCTTATTATGATCCATTCCTCTATCGGTTGATTTCCGACTTTCTAATCTCACACAATACAATCAAAATCAACACCACAAAAATGAATATAATTATTGCATATGATGCAATCATTCCTCTTTCTCCTTATTTGGTAACATCTTATCATTCCTATTTGCAAACTTGTACTTGTCGAATCATCCTCACACCCACATTCTTTGGCAGTTCAGTAGAGGATGGAGTCTTGAACATCTGGGATGATAATAAGGTGTGCATCTTATCTTTATTGCATACTTCTTTTGAGGAGGCAAGATGGGTCAAGTGAAAGTGTTTGGGCTGAAACAGGTCATTTTAGTACAGGACAAAATGGCCTAGGTTGGTTGACTGTTAGAACTTATTTTGTTTTTTTATGGATATTTGACGAGTTACTTATGAATACAAAAACAGTATCATCACAACAGTCTAATTCTTTAAGTAAAAACGATATAGGAGGTAATTTAACCAATTCATTCTTAATAAGACACAATCAAATCGATCCATTCATGAGTAAGTGGGTCAAAGTTGCTTCCTCTACTTTAGTTGTTTGTCTTTCTAATTATGATTGTTCCTGGGCAGATTGGGGAGCTTTCTTGTGCACCCTCAAAAACTGCAGAGGGCTTGTTGTTCCGTCATTCTGGGCACAGGTACAAAAAGCTTGCTAATCTTGATTATTCAATCCTTTGTTGATTCACATGTTCATGAACATATTCATTCTCATTCTCTTTATTTAGTGTCCTAAAATATTTACATCACCCTTTAGGGTGATATTTTAATTCTGAGTTAATTTTTCCCCATATCATATTGATAACATTCTGATTTTCCGTTGTTGAGGGGCACTTTGGATATTTACCACTAACAGTAAAAGCCACATTATGTTAAATATTGTGGTTATTTTGCAACCGGATGGCAGGTTATTGCCTGCAACCCGCCCTCCGGCCATGATGGAGTCATTTCTTTACACACTCTGAGCCTGACATTAAAGTGGAAAATTGTTGATTTTAATAGTCTCAAACTGTGGTGTCACAGACATTTTGTGGTCGGAGTGGTCCTCTCAGTGTGATCTTGCTGTCTTAGATAGTTGATAGAGTATCGATTTACGGCGTTTCCAAGACGCGCAACGCGCGTCTGCGTATTCAAACTAGTAATTATGAACTATGCAAACCGAAAATGTCAGTTTTTACAGTTTATATTTTATTATTGTTTAAAAGTGATACATGAGATATAATAATTTAATCTATACTAATAATCAGAATAACTATTAGTTAAATAACTATTTTCTATTATATCCGCATCATCTTTATATAGGATCTATATAAGATTGTACACATGTGATCACCATAATAAATTTATTATTTTTGGTAAAAATCTTGATTTCAAAAAAGTTTCCTTAATAAATGGTTATTTAATACTATATTAAAAATACTTTAATGAGATTTATATTTTATTAAATTATAAATTAATTTATAGCTAATTATTGTTAAAACTATAATACTTCAAAATGTAATGTATATAAAGAGGATTAAGAATATTTATTAATAATAAAATCTTTTCTTCTTTCTATACTATGTTTAGAACTTAAATATGTTTGTGATCTATACTATAATATACAATAATATTATTGATATGTTATAATACATATAGATTACGTATATAATCTATTATATAATTTTTATATTTCAATCCGTATAACATATGAGTATATCTAATCTAGTCCATACTAATAAAGCAAAAAAACTATCAGGCGCATGGCTATTTTTAGCACGTCCACATCATCTCCACCTAAGATGCTTTACATGTCATCATCATAATAAATTTATAATTTTTGGTAAAAATCTTGGCTGAAATTTTTCCTTATTAATGCTTATTTAATACTATATTAATCATAATTTCTTTCTAGAAATAAATAAGATTTCATTTAAAATACTTTAACAAGACTTAATTTTATTAAAATAAAATTGAACTAGTAGCTAATCATTGTTAAAACTAAAATATTTTGAAAATATATATAAAGAGGTTTGTGGATATTTATGGAAAAAATCTTTTTTTTTCTTTTTATACTATTGTTTATAACTTAAATATGTTTGCTATCTATACTAATAACTTATAAAAATTTCATTGATACGTTATCTAATAACATATATTAGATCACACACACACACACATATATCTTTACATACTATATAATGTAGGAAGCTAGGGCAAAATTGGAATTTCCATACATTTCGTAAGACGCGCCCGTTCATCTCCATTTCAGGTTGTTCCCATCGTATTCCCAATCACTCCGACAATTGTAACCGTTGGGATGGCGTTTATGTTGAAGCCGATTTCACCAGTTACGTCCGCCTCCTTTCAATACTTCTTGATGGTAACACTCCCTATTCGTATTCAGTCTGTTTCAGTGTCCGCCAGTTACGTCCGCCTCCTTTTAATAAACTCAATTAGCATGTTTTATATCGTATTTGAAGTTAAAATATGACATCTATTGTTGATATCATTTGACTATTGAAGAAAAACTTTTCTTAATTATATATATATATATATATATATATATATATGATATATGAACTTATTTATGATAGAAAAAGAAGTAAAAAATCCAAACAATGACTATGAAGGCTGCAGGATTATTGATGTTGAAGAGGATTTTAATGTACTAAAGTTTGTACAACTTATAGAAGCCATGCTAGAGAAAATCAGTAAGATGGTAGTTTAATTCTTTCTTCCTTGTATTTTTATTTTGGCCTATTTGATTTAATCAACTAACGTCTTACATTTGTTTATTAGAATGAAGATATATACTATGAACCACTTTTGGACATTAATGATGCGGACAGGGTGATCCACTTGTTGTGGTGGAGTATATTAACGACGTTTATGCTCATTACAGGAAACAAGAAGCAATATTCCAACTGTAATTTTGTTAGGATCAATAATTAGACATGCGTTTTTATGGGTGTGTGTTCTTTTATGGATGGCAGGGAACCCTAAACCTATGAAGGGGTTATTTAAGTTATGACTTATGAGTTTTTAATTAAATAAATTATACGACTCTGTTAATTAAAGAGAGTTAAGAGGACAACACATCTCCTCAGGTCACTTATCACTAGGGGTGGTAAAATCATGCTGCTTAGACAGGTTGGCTACAAATCGAAGTAGGTTCGGGTCCAAACTGGTACTTTCAAGACGGGTCAAGGGGGTAGATCGGACTAAGTTAACTACAAACATATTTTGTCCTTTTTACTTAAGAGATTTAAGAGGTTATAAGCATGTAAATGCACTAGGGGTCACTTACCATCAAGTTTTTAGAGTTTACCTATTTGACCCGATGAAAGTTTAATGTAACCACAATGACATGAAAGACGTGATAGTTTAGCTGCAACCCAACATCTATGAAGTTACCATTATTTTTTCTATAAATTTACAGATGTCAAGTTGTGTTTCACCTAGCCACATGTCACATCAACATGACATAACCGATAGGATTAGAGGCATTTTCATCGACCAACTAATCGAGGGATAATATGTAGTTATTTACTTAACAAGAACTTCCATATTCAACGTAGAACTAGAGTTTATAGTAACCTACGATGCCATGATCTTATGAAAAAACAATAGGTTCATTACAAAATTAAACTCATGTAAGAGACTGTATATCTAATAGTCAACTTTGTTAACCGATTCTTAGGACGTCGATTCTTGACATGTGGTTAGTTGGCTGCATATTCGTTACGAAACGTTCATACCAATTTATGTGACCATTAAGTGGAGAAAACTAATAATATCATTTTTGTGACTTCTTTTTGTTATGTGTGAAATTAACTTCTGAGTGGCTACTTTTTAATTTGTATGGTCAAATATGCGAGGATTTTTGTTCTTGATTGTTTGTTGTTCTTCTAATCATAAAAGAATATTTAATAACATTGTATATAAGTTTTTGGATTCAAAATTACATATAACAAAAAATAACAATAATAAATTAAAGAAACAATAGAAAGGTAAGCTTTTGTTTAATATGTTAGCAACAGGATGATTATTGATAAGGTAATAGAGAAGAGTATCATATGCGAGTTGTCGTCATCGCCGCATCACGCGGGTGTACTACTAGTGTATATATATATATATAATCTATTATATTTTTTTATTTCAACCCGTCGTGTAACACACAGATATCTAACCTAGCATATATATAAAAAGAACATCTACCTTTCTTTATAAGTTGTATAGTAATGGCTAGAATTGTAACTAAACACTCACTAATAAGCTTGTATCACCCTCGTTAGAAAATGTAACGCCCCAAAATTTCCGAAGCAAGCCAATTAATAATAATGGGCTTAGTTGGGGGTTATTTAATATATATAAGAGGAAAATGGATTATAGACCGAATTAACCTTACGGTTATGTGTGAGACGAGTTTAAATCCCGTGAACACCCGATATATAAACACAAATAAGCCACATCCATCCTCATTTGCAACTCAAATAACCCACTTCTATAGAGAGAGTCTAGAGACGGAAAGTGAAGAAAAGTGAAGATTTGAGGCTTTATCGATCAAAGGATTGAAGATCTGCGTTTTTGGGCATCAAACAACAAGAAAAGAGCAAGAATCTAGGTAATATTCATCATCCAAACGTCTTTTTAGATCATACCCGGATTCTAGGGTTTTGGAGTTTTGAAAAAGTGACAAAGAATCATAAAAATCACTTTTTATGTATGAAAACATGTAAAAAGCTTAGATATAAGTTCATGGATGAAAATCTAAGGTTTTGGATGTAAAAAGTTGAAGTTTTGGGTCAAAAACAGGCTGGATCGTAATTTTTATGCGTCCAGAGAAACTATGAGTTCGTTCAGAGAAACTGTGAGTTCATCCGGAGAAACTGTCCGTTCTTGCAGCGAAACTAGCGGAGAAACTGTCTGTTCTTGCAGCGAAACTAGCAGAGAAACTAGCAGCGAAACTAGCAGAGAAACTAGCAGCGAAACTAGCAGAGAAACTAGCAGCGAAACTAGCAAAGAAACTAGTAGAGAAACTGTCAGCGACTGTGTAGAAAATGATCTTTTTGCATGTCAACTTATATGCAGACCGTGTATTGTGAGCATACTTTAGGTGAAGTTATTTGCGGAGACGATGTGACTTCTAGATCCCCACTTTTAAATTTTTATCTCTTTTGGGGCTAGTATGCATACCAACATTACATATTCTATCAACCAACCATTTTACATGTAGATATGACTTTTCTATGATTTTCCTATAATGTTCTGACTCGTTGATGATATGATGATATGAATGCCAAGTTCATTACTGAACTTTATATATACAAGGCTAATAGTCATTACCAGAAACAAAGTTTGGGTATATGGATGGATAAGATAGGTATAAGGAATGACAGTTTAAAATATGCTACCATTTCCTGTATAGACATGTATCCGTATTATTAGTCTTATCAGGGTTAATATGTTCCCCCAAGTTAATTTACTTACCCATATTAGGTTGTTACCCGTATTTGTATTACTCGTATTAGGATGTTTGTCACCCATATTGGTATGCTATACTCGTAGGTATGTTACCCGCATAAGTACACCCTTCAAATTAGTATGTTACCTACAAAGGTTACTATTACCCACATTAGTGTACTTTGAGTGTTTTCATTAAGGGGTTCTGATTAAGCGTCGACTAGGATTTGACAGCTATACGATGTGATTGTTTCTCTATATAAAGTATATGTGTTGATTTCCATGAAGTGTTATTTAATGCGCCACGTTGACTGGTAATGTGGATGATATAATGTAAAGTATTAATTATGATAAAGTGGAACATTAATTAATAAAAGAATGATAGTGAATATTTCTCATTGTTGATGAAATGTAAATGTATAGACTAAGAGTTTATTTCTTATCATGTAACGTATATATGTATAACTGAAGATGTAAGTGAAACTTAAAGAAATGTTATTGGGCCTATACGTGTACCTTGATAAAGTAAAGCCTTGCAAGCAATTGATAAATAAGGGTTGCATTTGTTGTGCCCTCATGACAGTAAAGTAAAGGCTCGAACAGATATGTTAGTAAGGCCTGGATTGGCATGACAATAATATCCTGTTTGGGTACGATAGTAAGGCCTGAATTGGCATGTCGGTAAAGTCCTATGTTTATCATAGGCACCGATAGTAACTGGGAATTGACGGATAAAGAAGAGTAATAGTTAATAATTAATCGAAAGTCTTAATGGCAAAGTATTGATAAAGCGATAACTTGTGTATATCAAGGTTCTGATAGGTGATGATTATTATCAAATGTTAAAGCTAATATATTTTACAAAAGTCTTTTAATGAAGTAAAACTAGAATTCACTCAGCGAAGCTGACTTTATATGCATATTGGTTGGCAGATAATGACGATTGCTGAGGATGGCACGGAGCTAGAGCTACTTGAAAAAATAAAGACTGACATCCACGTTTATGGAAAATATATTACAAATTTCGGGCAATAAAATGTAAATCTTTTACTTACAAACGTTTATTTTACTATTAGATTATGTAACGAAAGGAATGTTTAAATATTTCCGCTGCAAAGATTATATGTGAAATGATTTTATGAGATGATGGACCAACCGTGAGGCTTCCCGGGAACGGAGCCTTACAGAAAATATCATATGAGGCAACCAACTAAAAACTTTAAGAACTAAGATCGGGGTTTGAACTACTATTTCTTTCCCACGATCACACTAGTCTTAGACCTTAACCTATTCTCTGATTATCGGTTGTGAGCATTTATATAATCGTTTTATGTATCATATTTAAAGCAAAAGATACAATTGTTTAGTTATTGTGATTATCTATTTAAAATTAGTTACATATTTAGAATTAATATTCTATTCCATGTTTCTCTATATATAAATTAAAATAAAATAAAATTCACAACTAAAAATATAATACAAGTTTAAATATATATTGTACACATAAGAACACAACAAGACAGATGGTAATGTAAAGATGCATTATCAATTGATTTTTTTTGAATGGCAGAGAACTCCGAACCTGACGATCTATCGGACTGGTTACCCTGGACCTTGTAACATCTTGTATTTTATGATAGTTAAAAAAAATAAATAATAATAATAATAATAATAATAATATTACTAATAGTAATAATAATATAATAATAATAATAATAATAATAATAATAATAAAATTTTGTAACTTTAAACTTGTAAAAAATAAGTATTTTACATGAAATAATAACTTTTTAAACTACAGGGACTAAACTATAAATTAATTAAAACTGAAATAAAACTTTAAAACTCAAGTGAAAACTTCTTGAAACCTCAGGGACCATATGTGTAATTTTATTTAAAAACCCAAACCGACCATTCCCTCCCCGTCGGACTTTCTGCCTCCGGCTATCGGTCTCCGGCGAGCCCACGACATCAAAAACCAGTCGATTTTAACCCAATCAACCACCCCCGACACATTCACGTGGGGGATTCGAACGCGTGCTCAAGTTTAATTTGAAAATCTCACTGCGATTCATCCCTGTTTCTTTCCTCACGTGGTCGGCAACTTTACTGACAATCGATCGCACTACACATTAAATTAATTCAAATAAACACGTACAACAATCGTTTATATGATTCCTAAACTAATAGCACTTCGAATTTCACCTGAAACGAACCCAAACACCCCATTCGATCCTCTTCTCGGTCGCGGACCTGCATCTTGGTCGAACACCATCTTCGGAGCTGTATACACTTAAATTTTTTGAGGGCTTTCATTAATCATCACCATACGAATCTACCTACAAGTTAATTCGATTAACAACAACGAATGTAACCCGAATCGATTCAGTTCTAGTCGCGGCTATCCTTATCACCATCTTCATCGAACCGAACTCAATAACGTAAGTTTCGCACATCATTGTACTCGTTTTAACATGGGGAACAATAGCCTAAACTTGATTTTGTTGATATCAACGATTCGGGGTTCAATTTGGGAATGATTGCTTCTAGGGTTCATATAGATTGGGGATTTCTTTGTAACTTTGCATAAAAGGAATTTGAAACCAAGTTTCTCGCGGCTGTATGCCATGGTCTGCTGGTTCCCCGTCTCATTGCTAAGTTGGAGGTCCCGGGTTCGAACCCGGGCACCCCCATTTATTTTTTTAAATGGTTTTTCAGCCTTAAATAAACTATAGAAAATTCTTAATAAATATAAAAAATAATTTTGTAAACTTTAAATATTTTTAAAAACATTAAATTATTTTCTGAAATTTATTTTAAAATTTCTTTATTTATTTAGTTATTTATTTTGTTTAATTAGTTCATTTTTTTATATAAAATAGATTTAAGTTGTGACAACCCGAATTTTTTTTGATTAATACTATTAAAAATAACTTTCTCCGTTTAGCAGGAATTAATCTACTTTACTATTTTGGCAAGGATAATAATAATAATAATAATAATAATAATAATAATAATAATAGTAATAATAATAAAATAATAATAATACTGATAATAACAATAATAATAATAATGATAATAATAATAATTATGATAATAAAAAAAATAAAAGTTATTATTAAAAACCTAAACTCTAAAAAGTTTGGGTTAAAAATGTAAAGATTGAAACTTGTTTCAAGAAGTTTCAACATGAAATAATAAATCTTTCAAAGTGCAGGGACCATTTATGTAAATTCGTTTAAAATACCCCTTCCCCCTCCGTCGACCTTTCTCGCCGTCCGGCCACCCTCCGGCCAACTCCGGCGACCCTTCAACACTCAAACGGACGCGGTTTTGACCTAAATAAAGTGCCCGACACACTCCGGTGGATGAATCGAACATGGACCAATATCCAACTTAAAAAGTGGCAGTGCAATTACCACTAAAATTCGAACACCCACTATTTTGGCCGACCGTCCACCAAAATCACGCACTATGCTATAAACTAATCGGAATAATCGTGTATATAATACCATATATCAGTTACTAATCGAATGCAACTTTCAATTGCATCTGAAACGGGCTTAAACACCTTCATTGATCACCACCTTCGACCGCGACCTGCAACCTACTCGAACACCACTCTCCGGCCTTCCTAACTAGCAATTAACAGAGGGTTTTTGATACTTAGCATCATTAAAAACTCCCTGTTCAAGGAATTGAAGTATAATCACTGATTTGGGTATAAATCGAACCTCAAGAAGTCGCGAACTGTTCTTCGTGGGTTTTTCATCAAATCGAATCCAATCTGGTAATTAAACATACTACATACTCGTTTCATTATGGGGAATAAAAGCCCCATGAATATTGCCCCTAATTGAATCGAATTGGGGATCAATTTGGTACAAATCAAACCTAGGGTTCATACGGGAATTGGGTTCAATTTTGTTTATGTTTAAAAGATTTTGAACTCGGGAAATAACGCGGCCACGGCCTTGGTTTGATGGTTCCTGCGCTCTATCCCAAACAGAAGGTCCCGGGTTCGAACCGGGCAACCTTCATTTATTTTTTTAAGGGCTTTTAGCCCAAATTAATTTTACAGAAAATTTTTAATAAAAAATAAAAATTGTTTTTGTAAACTTTTAATATTTTTAGACCACCAAATAATTTCCTGGATTTTTTCATTTTTAAATAATTGTTCTAAAAACATTTTAAAAATATTATTTTCGGTTAAATCTTATTAAAAATGGGTTCAACTAATAAATTTATTTCGATTCAAATGTTACTCTTTTAAAATCATAGTTATCTTAAAATGTTTATCTAAAATTTATATTTAAACCTTATGTATTGATACAAATAGGTTCTTTTAAAAATAACTAAATAATCATCAATGTAATATCGAACTTCAAACAATAAAATCTTTATGATATTAATATATATTATTAATTAAAGTCATTTACATAAATGATTACACTAAAAACATATTACTTATAAACACCCCAAATTCTTATCGAAACCTTAGTTCACGTATAATCGTTAAACCTTATTAATAACATAAAATCTTAAATATATATATATACATGTATAGGTACCTCGTGAAGGCATTCATTGGAACAACGACTATCATCTTAATTTATCATCTTATACACAAACTTATACGCCAAGTGAGTTTACAGCCCCACTTTTACTTTATACTCTTTTTAGGGGAGAGAAACATGCTGTTTTTATAAACTTTACATTACATTGGATTTTTGTAATACTGCATATACTTCATACTATGGTGTATACTTGCCCAACGGACCGTTAATATGGACTTAACGAGGTAATTGTTAGTATTACTACTAGGATTGACATACCCCACCCGGGCTAGTCGCGCTAGCACAACGTTCGTCAAACGGGTGAACGGTTAGCCTAATTACAAGTGTTGTGGTGTGTGATCCACATCCGGGCCTGTTTATTTATTTGATTACATGTCAGTTCGGCCGCGCCTTCATACACATAGTGATCATTATGGACTAGCTACCCATTATATGCTTTAATTACAAATCCGGGAATTTCATTATACTTGACGGATTAATAAATCCGGGAATTTCATTATACTTGACGGATTAATAAATCCGGGGATTTCATTTATACTGACCGGATTAATAAATCCGGGGATTTCATTATACTTATCAGATTAATAAATCCGGGGATTTCATTATACTTATCGGATTACTAAATCCGGGAAATTACATACTTGACGGATTACATAATCCGGGAATTACATACTTGACGGATTACATAATCCGGGAATTACATACTTGACGGATTTCATAATCCGGGAACTTCATTACTGATAATTACTGTTTTCTGATAAACCTGTGAACTCACCAGTCTTGTACTGAGATTTTTGCATGTTTTCTCTCAGGACATTGATGTGGCACGATTAGGAGCACAACATCTACAGCATGTCATTCTGTATTCACCACAAACTGTTTTCAAGATTTAATTTGCATTTACTTTACATAAACTGGATTGGACACATGTTTGTGTGTTTTAAAACTATTGTTGAATGTTTCACTGTATTCGCTTCCGCACTACTTAAACACATTTGGTCTGTTTCCTTAAAATTAAGCAACTTATATGATTTGTAATTATAGAGTCGTTTGGTGTAACTAATGCTTATCTGAGATCCTGGTTATGTCACACGCCTGACGGTAAAACCCCGTAAGTGGAAAATGAGGGTGTGACATTGTTTTTGTAAACTTTTAATATTTTTAGACCACCAAATAATTTCTTGGATTTTTCCATTTTTAAATAATTGTTCTAAAAACATTTTAAAAATATTATTTTCGGTTAAATCTTATTAAAAATGGGTTCAACTAATAAATTTATTTCGGTTCAAATGTTACTCTTTTAAAATCATAGTTATCTTAAAATGTTTATTTAAAATTTGTATTTAAACCTTATGTATTGATACAAATAGGTTCTTTTAAAAATAACTAAATAATCATCTATGTAAAATCGAACTTCAAACAATAAAATCTTTATGATATTAATATATATTATTAATTAAAGTCATTTACATAAATGATTACACTAAAAACATATTACTTATAAGCACCCCAAATTCTTATCGAAACCTTAGTTCACGTATAATCGTTAAACCTTATTAATAACCTAAAATCTTAAATATATATATATACATGTATAGGTACCTCGTGAAGGCATTCATTGGAACAACGACTATCATCTTAATTTATCATCTTATACACAAACTTATACGCCAAGTGAGTTTACAGCCCCACTTTTACTTTATACTCTTTTTGGGGGAGAGAAACATGCTGTTTTTATAAACTTTACATTACATTGGATTTTTGTAATACTGCATATACTTGATACTATGGTGTATACTTGCCCAACGGACCGTTAATATGGACTTAACGAGGTAATTGTTAGTAGTACTACTGGGATTGACATACCCCACCCGGGCTAGTCGCGCTAGCACAACGTTCGTCAAACGGGTGAATGGTTAGCCTAATTACAAGTGTTGTGGTGTGTGATCCACATCCGGGCCTGTTTATTTATTTGATTACATGTCAGTTTGGCCGCGCCTTCATACACATAGTGATCATTATGGACTAGCTACCCATTATATGCTTTAATTACAAATCCGGGAATTTCATTATACTTGACGGATTAATAAATCCGGGAATTTCATTATACTTGACGGATTAATAAATCCGGGGATTTCATTTATACTGACCGGATTAATAAATCCGGGGATTTCATTATACTTATCAGATTAATAAATCCGGGGATTTCATTATACTTATCGGATTACTAAATCCGGGAAATTACATACTTGACGGATTACATAATCCGGGAATTACATACTTGACGGATTACATAATCCGGGAATTACATACTTGACGGATTTCATAATCCGGGAACTTCATTACTGATAATTACTGTTTTCTGATAAACCTGTGAACTCACCAGTCTTGTACTGAGATTTTTGCATGTTTTCACTCAGGACATTGATGTGGCACGATTAGGAGCACAACATCTACAGCTTGTCATTCTGTATTCACCACAAACTGTTTTCAAGATTTAATTTGCATTTACTTTACATAAACTGGATTGGACACATGTTTGTGTGTTTTAAAACTATTGTTGAATGTTTCACTGTATTCGCTTCCGCACTACTTAAACACATTTGGTCTGTTTCCTTAAAATTAAGCAACTTATATGATTTGTAATTATCGAGTCGTTTGGTGTAACTAATGCTTATCTGAGATCCTGGTTATGTCACACGCCTGACGGTAAAACCCCGTACGTGGAAAATGAGGGTGTGACATAAGTAATGTTTATTTTGTTAAAACCTTACATGTTTAATAAGACAATTAGATTGTTTTCCTATTTTAACTCATTAATTATCGTTTGTTTCAAATAATAAATAATAAATCTTTTGTTTCAAATATTACTCTCTAAAAACATAATTATTATTTTTATGTTCATTTAACTTGTATGTATAAATAGGTTTCTTTTAAAATAATTCATCGGTTATTGGACTTGAAACAATAAATCTTTATTGTAAGGCCCGGTTCCCGGGACCTCACAGTTGGTTATTCACAGCATAAAACATACATATTATAATTTTAAGCAGCGGAATCAATTTGACAAAAACCCATTCATTCGTTATACACACTATTGTTAAGCAATACATTCTAGTTCATGGGTCACAAAATAATTAGTTGAATGAATTACAAAACAACAGTATTGTCAAAACATAAATGGATGTCAATCTTGCCCGCCAAATAGCCATCCCCGTGTGCCATCATCAGCAACCTGTTACCTGCCAACTGGAAAATACATAAAAGTCAGCGTTGCTGAGTGAGTTCTAGTTTTGTAATTAAAATACTTTACTTCTCATTTCAAACCATTCGTTATGCATATGTGATCACACATCATACGTACACGTAGGTAATATCATTATTATCTTCATCATCGTTCAATTCGTACTTTATCATTATTCTTCCGAGTCTTTTACGACACTGAGTCGCTCACCTCTATGGCAATCTCAAGGATTGCACTTATGCTGTGAGTCTTTTACGACACCAAGTCGCTCACCTCTAAGCCAATCACAAAGATTGACTTTCATCCTGTGAGTCTTTTGCGACACCGAGTCGCTCACCTCTATGCCAACCTCAAAGATTGACCCTGTGTGCATCCTTCGGGGTAGCGAACCCGCATCACAGTTGAGCTAACACCTGCCAGGGTGTGCACCTCCATTCATTTGCTTGAAAGACTTTCGTTCATTCATTTACGTTCCACTTTTATTTATCATTAATCTTTCACTTTATTAATGATAATACTTCCTGTTAAATTTTAATCATCCTTCATCATGCCATTTCATACTTACCAATATTAAAATAATAATAATAATATTGTTATTAATAAACTAGTGATAATAATATCAGTAATAATAACAGGGGTTAATCCTTAATCATCATTTCATGTATAAAACATCATCATTAAATAGCCCTTGGTCAACCTTGGTCAAATCCCCGAAATCCAGATTCCCAGAAAATTTCTGAAAAAAATTCTAAGTGTTGGACACATGAGCACTGTTGGGAAGCATGAGCACTGTTTGGACTTGTCACCACTGTTTAGACTTATCACCTTATACTTAGTCATTATTTCAGACATATGAGCACTGTTTAGACTTATGAGCACTATTTGGACTTATCACCCTACACTTAGTCATTATTTCAGACATATGAGCACTGTTTAGACTTATGAGCACTGTTTAGACTTATCACCCTACACTTGGTCATTATTTCGGACATATGAGCACTGTTTAGACTTATGAGCACTGTTTGGACTTATCACCCTACAGTCATTATTTCAGACATATGAGCACTGTTTAGACTTATGAGCACTGTTTAGACTTATTACCCTGCACTTACTTTTTCTAAGTCAGAATTCAGACACATGAGCACTGTTTGGACTTATTATCCTTGTATGGGCGTATTAGCAGCCTGTTCACATATATATATATATATATTTTTTTGAGCTGTTCTCAGTCCCAAACATTTCATTATTTAGTTCTAGCATTCACATACCATTCTAAGCACGAACTTAACATAATCATAGCAACATAATTGCCTAAAACATACCCGACCCACATACACATGCATACGAACATACGGGTATAATACCCAACCTTATAAAAACATACATACATGTATTTCCAGCCCCAAAAATCGTATAAAACATGTAAAAAGGGGGATCTAGAAACTCACCTTAGCAGTCTCTCGGGTGTTGACTTCTTCAAAACCCCGTTTGCTACAAATTCAACACCTATAAAATCCCATAAACACACCCGAACACATATACGCACACATAAGAACACGTACTTTCAGATTCTTAGCTAAAACACAACTTAAAAATCACTAATTTATACCTTCAATCTGATTTTTCTTCGTGTTCTTCTTCAAAAACCCGTATCTTGCTCTTTCTCTCTCTGGAATTGGTAGAAAAGTGAAAAAGCAGCAGGTCATGGGTGGCCTCACCACCTTTTGTATAAAATAATTACAAACTTTGCCCATTTAACACTTTTCACCCTTCCACTTTTAGTTGGCTTTCTTTTCTCTCTTTTTTTTCCTTCTCTTTTATTCTTTTATTTTTTTTAAAAAATACGGGTGTTACAAGTCCACCCCCCTTATATAGGTTTCGTCCTCGAAACCTGGTATTCCTCAAACAATTAAGGGTAATGCTGCCTCATCTCCTCCTCCGTCTCCCACGTAGATTCCGATCCCTTCCTGTGCTTCCACTGTACACGCACAAGAGGAACCACTTTATTCCTTAACTTCTTTTCCTTACGATCAATGATTGCCACTGGTTGCTCCACGTAATTGAGCCGTTCGTCTACTTCGATGTCTTCGAGTGGAACAATCATATCTTCATCAGCCAAGCACTTTCTCAGATGAGATACATGGAATGTGGGATGAATTCTACTTAACTCATCTGGCAATTCAAGTCGTTAGGCTACCTCCCCTACTCGTGTGATGATTCGGAAAGGTCCTATAGATCTCGGGCTTAGCTTACCTCGTTTCCTGAATCGGATGATTCCTTTCCAAGGTGAGACCTTCAACATGACTCGGTCGCCAACCGTGAACTCTATTGGTCTTCTCCTCTTGTCAGCATACGACTTTTGTCTATCTTTCGCCGCCTTCATGAAGGCTTTGATCTTTTCCAACTTCTCAGTCGTAGCTTCAATCACCTCAACACCTCCCAGCCCCTTTTGCCCAATGTCTCCCCAACATACGGGCGTCCTACATTTCCTACCGTATAGCATCTCGTAGGGTGGCATGCCAATACTGGCATGATAACTGTTGTTGTACGAGAATTCTGCTAACGGTAAGTGATCATCCCAACTTCCTCCAAAATCGATCACGCACGCCCGAAGCATGTCTTCGAGTGTCTGGATCGTCCTCTTAGACTGATCGTCCGTCTGAGGGTGATATGCTGTACTAATATGTAGCCTCGTCCCCATTGCATCATGAAATCTCTTCCAAAACTTGGAGGTAAACCGAGTGTCGCGATCAGACACAATAGACACCGGCACACCATGACGAGCTACGATTTCCTTGATGAACAAATCCGCCAATTTTTCGGACGAGTATGTTTCACGGATTGGTGGGAAGTGAGCACTCTTCGTTAATCGGTCAACGATCACCCATATAGCATCATACCCTTTCGGGGTACGTGGTAACTTCGTGATGAAATCCATGGTGATGTGCTCCCACTTCCACTCGGGTATATCCAACGGTTGGATCTTCCCGTAAGGTTTCTGGTGTTCTGCCTTTACTTGTAAACAAGTCAGGCACTTACTCACGGACTCCACCACGTCACGTTTCATGCCCGGCCACCAATAATCCTTCTTCATATCATGATACATTTTGGTAGCACCGGGATGAATGGAGTATCGAGTCTTATGGGCCTCATCCATGATCTTTCCACGTAGATCCCCGTATCGAGGAATCCACATCCGCCCGAATCGGGTCTTAACACCAAGAGTGTTCTCGCCCAATTCCGTGACTAGACCTCTCATCCTTTCGGAGTTAAGACGATCTTCTTTCAAAGCCTTGTCTTGAAACTCCTTAACCTGAGTCATCACATCAGAGGTCATAATTAATTGATAAGCCTTTACCCGAATCGGCTCGGGCCTTTCCTTTCGGCTAAGGGCGTCTGCCACCACGTTGGCTTTGCCCAGATGGTAATGGATTTCGCAATCATAATCCTTTATTAGTTCCAACCATCGCCTCTGCCTCATGTTCAGATCTTTCTGCTCGAAGAAGTACTTCAAGCTTTTGTGGTCGGTGAAGATTGTGCACTTCGTCCCGTATAAATAGTGCCGTCAAATCTTTAACGCAAAAACCACCGCGGCTAATTCTAGATCATGTGTGGGATAGTTGACTTCGTGGGTCTTCAGCTGTGTAGATGCGTAGGCTATTACCCTTCCACGTTGCATCAATACACAACCTAGCCCAGAGTAGGATGCATCCGAATATACCACTAAGTCTTCATTTCCCTCGGGCAATGTCAAGACAGGAGCTTGTGTTAGTCTCGTCTTCAACTCCTTAAAGGCAGTCTCCTGCTCTCAACCCCACACAAATTTCACGTCCTTGCGAGTCAATTTAGTCAAAGGTGAGGCTATCTTGGAGAAGTCTTGAATAAATCTCCTGTAGTAGCCCGCCAATCCCAAGAAGCTACGAATTTCAGATGGCGTCTTAGGAGACTTCCATTGCATCATGGCCTCAATCTTTGCCGGGTCCACCATGATTCCCTCTGCATTTACCACGTGACCCATAAACTGCACCTCGCGTAGCTAGAAAGCACACTTGGAGAACTTAGCATACAGTTTCTCCCTTCTCAGAGTTTCCAACACTTCTCGAATGTGACCGGCATGCTCTTCTTCGCTCCTTGAATAAATCAGGATATCATCAATGAACACAATCACCGATTTATCTAGCATTGGCCGGCACACTCTATTCATCAGCTCCATAAAAGCAGCTGGCGCGTTGGTTAAACCAAAGGACATAACGAGAAACTCATAGTGTCCATAACGCGTACGAAAAGCTGTTTTAGGAATGTCCTGCTCCTTTACCTTCAATTGATGGTAGCCAGATCGAAGATCTATCCTCGAGAACCAACTGGCACCTTAGAGCTGATCGAACAAGTCATCGATCCTCGGTAGTGGATACCGATTCTTTATTGTCAACTTGTTCAATTCACGGTAGTCGATACACATTCTCATACTACCGTCCTTCTTCTTCACGAACAAGACCGGAGCACCCCAAGGGGAGATACTCGGCCTGATAAAACCCTTGTCGAGCAACTCTTGCAGTTGCTCCATCAACTCCTTCATCTCCGTAGGAGCTAATCGATACGGTGCCTTGGCGACAGGTTGGGCACCGGGTATTAAGTCAATTTGAAATTCGATTTCACGGTCAGGTGGCAATCCCGATAAGTCTTCCGGGAACACATCTGGAAATTCACACACAACCGGAACATCAGATAGTTTTGGTGTTGGCGTTTCCATATCCTTTACATAACATAGGTAGGCGCTGCACCCACGCCTCATACACTTTCCCGCCACCGCCACCGAAATCACTTTCGGAATCATCGTAACCCGATCGCCATATATGGTCACCGGACTTTTGTCAGGCGCCGTTAATCTAATCATCTTCTTAAGACATATGATATTTGCTTCATAGGTTGCCAACCAATCCATCCTTAGTACTATATCAAATCCACCTAGGGGCATCACATGCAACTTAGTAGCAAACCTATGACCTTCTAATTCTATAGTACAGTCCTCTATCGCCTCAGTAACTCTAGTGGACTTACCAATAGAGGTTTCTACTTCAAAGGGCTCATCAATGTACTTACTACCAACAGACAGTTTAGCATAGAAAGTGACAGAAATAAAACTCCTACTAGCACCAGCATCAAATAACACAGAAACAAGAGTTTGATTTACTAGAAACGTACCTGACACAACATCGGGGTCCGTCCTAGCCTCCTCCCTGGTCATGGTGAAAGCTCTGGCACTTACCTTCTGCCCTTCAGCCTTGGCCATCTTCTTCGCCCCAGAACTCTCCACCCTTGGCTTTCTGCAGTCTTTGCTCATATGGCCCGCCTCACCGCAGGTGTAACACCTCAGCTCCTTACAGTCCTTCAAGATGTGGCCCGGCTTCCCACACTTGAAACACACGTTGAGCCCCATTCTGCACTCACCCGTATGCTCTTTCCCACACTTGCCACACCTTTTAGGCCCTGAGCTTGATGACCCCACCCTACGGTCATCCCCCCTCATCTTCTTGTTGTTCGGGGTAAAACCACCACGCCCGAACCGTTTTCCATTCCAGTTCTGGTCACCACCACCACCATCCTTTTTCACCTCCGCATCTGCCACCTCCCTCTCATCATAGAGTCTCCCAGCCAAATCCTTTGCCGACCTAAAAGTGCTTGGTCGGGCAGCAATCAAGTGCCTACGAATGTCGGCTGGCAGTCCCTGAACGTACCGGTTAATCTTTCGGGACACCGGCGTCACTTGATCTGGCACCAGCCTAGCCATCTCATTGAATTTGGTAGTGTACTGCTGGTGGGTCATGGTTCCCGCCTCGAGTTGTAGGAACTCCCTCTCGATCTTATCGAGTTCCCTGTGAGGACAGAACTCCTCAATGACCAGTTTCTTCAACTCATTCCATCGCATTTTCCCGATGGCCCTGGAACCTTCAGCTTGGACAATATTGTCCCACCAGCATAGTGCTGAGTCAGTAAAGGAGTGGGTGGCAAACTTCACCTTCTGATCCTCCCGGCACTCGCTGATCTCGAGTACCGCTTCCATCTCCCTTACCCAATGGTGGGCGGCGGTAGCATTGCCATTTCCATCAAAAGTCGGGGGCTTGCACCTCTGGAATACCCCATAGCTGCATCCCTTGGCCGTCCCCCACCATACCATCCTCCTCTTAATCAGACACTACTATCTCGGGATCCGTTCGTTCCTCTCCTCCCTTGCTTTCCTTCCCAGTCGACTCTCTCCTGTCCTCTTTCTCCTTTCTTTCCTCGTTCCTCACAGCTCTAATAACATCGGTCACTACAGACGGCATCACTGCCTGCAGGACTTGGTGTACCTCATCAGCAATCGCCTCCCTAGCTGAGGCATTCAGGCTCGCATTCTCAGTTTCTTCATTCCGGTCAGGAACCTCGGGGTTTACATGAGTCGTCTTAGGAGCTTTAGCACTGCTCCTAGTCGTACGCGGTCTACCTCTACCTCCAGAAGCTTTGGTAGGTTTCTTCCCAGCCATTTCCTAAGCACTATAAGATTCAAACACCAAAACAGTCATTCAAGGTAATAGCTCAGTTTATGTCAAGTATAGTAAGTCACTAATTACAGTGGCCAGTTGTGATTAGCCACTTACTTTACTCTTCACACCCCAAGCATTTCCTATCCTGACTACATCAGTATCTAAATCTACTAAGAACACATAAGTCATATAGCACACGCATCTAATGCTGGTTAACTTTAAGAAAAACCATACCTGATGGCACATGGCTACTCGGGCTGACATCCCTCCTTCTGTCCCATTTTCAGTTTAAGTTTAGGTTTATTTTGAAAAGATTTACCCATTTCACTTAAACTTTGGCTCTGATACCAACTTGTAAGGCCCGGTTCCCGGGGACCTCACAGTTGGTCATTCACAGTATAAAACATAAATATTATAATTTTAAGCAGCGGAATCAATTTGAAAAAAACTCATTCATTCGTTATACACACTGTTGTTAAGCAATACATTCTAGTTCATGGGTCACAAAATAATTAGTTGAATGAATTACAAAACAACAGTATTGTCAAAACATAAATGGATGTCAGTTTTGCCCGCCAAATAGCCATCCCCGTGTGCCATCATCAGCAACGTGTTACCTGCCAACTGGAAAATACATAAAAATCAGCGTTGCTGAGTAAGTTCTAGTTTTGTAATTAAAATACTTTACTTCTCATTTTAAACCATTCGTTATGCATATGTGATCACACATCGTACGTACACGTAGGTAATATCATTATTATCTTCATCATCGTTCAATTCGTACTTTTATCATTATTCTTCCGAGTCTTTTACGACACTGAGTCGCTCACCTCTATGGCAATCTCAAGGATTGCACTTATGCTGTGAGTCTTTTGCGACACCAAGTCGCTCACCTCTAAGCCAATCACAAAGATTGACTTTCATCCTGTGAGTCTTTTGCGACACCGAGTCGCTCACCTCTATGCCAACCTCAAAGATTGACCCTGTGTGCATCCTTCGGGGTAGCGAACCCGCATCACAGTTGAGCTAACACCTGCCAGGGGTGTGCACCTCCATTCATTTGCTTGCAAGACTTTCGTTCATTCATTTACGTTCCACTTTTATTATCATTAATCTTTCACTTTATTAATGATAACACTTCCTGTTAAATTTTAATCATCCTTCATCATGCCATTTCATACTTAACAATATTAAAATAATAATAATAATATTGTTATTAATAAACTACTGATAATAATATCAGTAATAATAACAGGGGTTAATCCTTAATCATCATTTCATGTATAAAACATCATCATTAAATAGCCCTTGGTCAACCTCGGTCAAATCCCCGAAATCCAGATTCCCAGAAAATTTCTGAAAAAAATTCTAAGTGTTGGACACATGAGCACTGTTGGGAAGCATGAGCACTGTTTGGACTTTTCACCACTGTTTAGACTTATCACCTTATACTTAGTCATTATTTCAGACATATGAGCACTGTTTAGACTTATGAGCACTATTTGGTCTTATCACCCTACACTTAGTCATTATTTCAGACATATGAGCACTGTTTAGACTTATGAGCACTGTTTGGACTTATCACCCTACACTTAGTCATTATTTCGGACATATGAGCACTGTTTAGACTTATGAGCACTGTTTGGACTTATCACCCTACACTTAGTCATTATTTCAGACATATGAGCACTGTTTAGACTTATGAGCACTGTTTAGACTTATTACCCTGCACTTAGTTTTTCTAAGTCAGAATTCAGACACATGAGCACTGTTTGGACTTATTATCCTTGTATGGGCGTATTTGCAGCCTGTTCACATATATATATATATATATATATATATATATATATTATTTGAGTTGTTCTCAGTCCCAAACATTTCATTATTTAGTTCTAGCATTCACATACCATTCTAAGCACGAATTTAACATAATCATAGCAACATAATTGCCTAAAACATACCCGACCCACATACACATGCATACGAACATACGGGTATAATACCCAACCTTATAAAACATACATACATGTATTTCCAGCCCCAAAAATCGTATAAAACATGTAAAAAGGGGGATCTAGAAACTCACCTTAGCAGTCTCTCGGGTGTTGACTTCTTCAAAACCCCGTTTGCTACAAATTCAACACCTATAAAATCCCATAAACACACCCGAACACATATACGCACACATAAGAACACGTACTTTCAGATTCTTAGCTAAAACACAACTTAAAAATCACTAATTTATACCTTCAATCTGATTTTTCTTCTTGTTCTTCTTCAAAAACCCGTATCTTGCTCTTTCTCTATCTAGAATTGGTAGAAAAGTGAAAAAGCAGCAGGTCATGGGTGGCCTCACCACCTTTTGTATAAAAAATTACAAACTTTGCCCATTTAACACTTTTCACCCTTCCACTTTTAGTTGGCTTTCTTTTCTCTTTTTTTTCCTTCTCTTTTATTCTTTTATTTTTTAAAAAAATACGGGTGTTACATTTATAATATTAACGGACACTATATTAATTAAAGATTTATCATGATAATCGTAGAAATTATTTATATTTTATAATTACACAAAGTATTTAAGAATATTATTTCTTATAAGTTACATTTTAAACTAATGGTTTAGACTAATAATTTGTTATTAATCAATACGTTATTTTAATTAATCTGAAATACTTATAAAGATTTATTTCTAAAATTTATTTACTGGACAAATCCCTTTAAATCTATCAAAACCCTAATAGAACGTTGATCTTATTATTAACCTTAAACTCGTAATATATGTTAGGTGCCTTGTAAAGGAATACATTGGATTATCTTTTGATCTTTATATCATCTTTAATGCATACATCAATGTGAGTTTTCCTTGCCCCTTTTTACTTTATTTCACACTGTTTTGGGGTGAAACATGATTCTTATACATCATACACTTATAAACGTTTGAGACTTATGAAGCACTTGCAATTCATCCTTATATTTTGTCATGGTTATTTGTGTGTTGTAAGTGATTATATGAGATACATAGTTTGTTACAATCATTAACTATTGCTAGCCTGGCGACGTCTTAGATCTTTGGGTTTGACAAGCCTATTTGGTGCTAAAGTCGATGAACTGCCGACTCCTAGGAGTCGTATGCTTGTGCACTAGGGAACCAAATACACTTAGCCAATCTTATATACTTGTAATCAAGTCGAGGTTTGATTGTAAAGATATGTGTTCTATAACCTTACTAGCTTATAACCTATGACATGAATTGCTACTTGTAATCTTTTCATATTATGTATGAAAACCTTGGAAACTCACCAACTATTTTAGTTGACCTTTTATTTTTTATCATGTTTCAGGTAACCCCCGAGTTTAAAGTGGTCTTTTGAAGCTTATCACACTTAGGATTGGACTTAGAGAAATAAACGAATGATCTTATTACTTTTATTCTGGGTGTATCGTTGTTTGAACTTTTACTTGTATTTATGATTAAATCTTGATTAATATATTTGGAATTAATAATAGCGTTATGTGGCTGTGAACAATCGTATTCCTCACACCTCGACGTTTCCGCCATCTAGGTTAGGGTGTGACAGATTGGTATCAGTGCCCATAACTATAGAGATTTAGGTTATGAGAAATGGTGACCTAGACTATAGTTGCATGAGCCTCATAGAAAGATCTTTATACTTTTGTGCTTACATATTGTTTGAATGCTACATAATGCTATGCCTTTTGTGCAATTTGATGCCTTAGCATAGGATTGCCTTATGTATGCTTAAAACTTAGACTCCCTAAACTTAACTTCGACTCCCTAAACTTAACTTCGACTCTTTGACTCTCCCCGAAAATGAACTTCCTAAACTTATTCTCAACGACATGTGGAATCTACACTTATCATCGTAAGTTCAATTCCTTAGACTTTATGTCTAATCTATGAAAATCTCATCAAGGTTTTGATTCTATGAACCAAAGAAATTTGTGTGACACATAGACACCTGTATTCTGGATTTCCTGGCAAAAGGCCTTCGGGCTAAGGCAAGCATATCGTATAAATCTCATTGTTAGACCAGTTATGCTTACCTGGGGATTTCTGGGATGAGTGATAAACTATGGTCAATACACAAGTCTCTAAGGCAAATGGGTCAATTTACCTTGACGTGTCAACGATTCCAAATGGTAATGCGTTACCAAATGGAACCACCCTCTTGCATATTGAAAATTCTTGAATCCTTGAACTGGTTTATCACCAAAGTTTAAATACCTTCTCATTCTTAACCTAAATAACATTCCTGTTAATATTGAACCTAACCTACATTTCAACTCTTACGTTTAAACGCTCAACGTGTAACGTGTGACGGTATTGAACTCAGCGTTTCATGTAACTATTTCTATACCTTGACCAACGTGAACATGGATTTTTAATATACCTAAAGATTTTGGGAATCTAAACCGTATGGTCTTTAAAACTTTAAACCGTTACTTATGGTTCTCAAATCTTCTTAAGGATGTGTCCCACAACTAAGAACATGCAATGCTGTAGGTGGAATTATAACTATGTTACCACTTATAAGTACGCGTGTCTTCAAGAAGGTTATGGTTGATCTCATATCTTGAGAAGTCCTTGTATTTTCCTTTCGATTGTGAATCGAATGTTCACATCTCATCATGGTGTTGAATCATTCTTGTCCTTGATTTCGTCTTCCTAATTTAAGACATCCAAGATTTGAACATCATAACAAATCCTGTTATCTTGAACTTTGACCTTAAATTTTGTAAGCATGATTTTCCTTTTAGTTACATTGATGTAACTTGAAATTTTCTAAATTTCTAAGTGATATTCTTTTCCTTTCGTTGTTAAGTGGAACCTTGAACCGTCTGCACCATGGGAGATACAAGGGTTTGTAAGTCAATCTATGAGTAAGAACACTTGTGCCTCCTAAACAATTCTATCTCATCAAAACAGGGGTGATTCCTTACTTCGATGATTCTCTATTCGTTTCGATAAATGGTTTCTAATTGTGTGTTTTATGAAATTTTATCCTCTGGATTAGGGCAAATTCCTCATCCTGAGGATTGACTTCAATTATTCTCATTAGAACTTACATTTCACAAATAACATGATCTCACCAAAATAGGATTGAAACCCATACTTTGGTGATAAATGTTAATCTTTGATTGTTTTCTTGTTATTATGAAGCTCAATCATCAAGATAGGCGTGAATTCCATACCTTGATGATAATTTCATTTATATGGATTGTATTTTCTTAAATGAAACGACCTCGTCAAAGAAGGAGTGAATTCTGGATTTTGATGAAGAAGTTCATCCTGTTATATTTTATTTTGTAAAACTTCATCTTTAAGATAGGAGTGATTTCCCTTACCTTAATGGTGAGTTACCTCGTCTTATTTCTATGGATCCTTAACAATGAGTTGGGATCGAACTTTGATTGGTAAGTTAATGGTCATATCTTGGGAATACATCATCAAGTTAGGAGTGAAAACCACACCTTGATGACTAACCTCATTTCTTAATCTTCAACTTACCATGGTTATAATCAAATGACGAGAGGCATGTAGTAACTTGAATGGTGAAACAATGTTGGTGTTTCGACCTAATAAGCCAACGCATGATCTCTGAACTTGAAAAGAAGACCCGATCGCTTTAGATTGATTTTGATTCCAAGCTTGGAGCATTTAAAATTCTTAAATCAAATTCTTTCCCTTTATCTTCATATTTTGACTCGATCTAGCTACATCGAACTATTTATTTCCTACTTATCATTTTGAGTTATCATTGAAACCAGATTGCGTAATGATAGCTTCCTAAACAATCTTCCTGCCAAATAAAGACATTACCAATTTGTGTTCATGGATTCCTAGCCACACGAATGTTCTTAGCTGTGTTTATGGGTTTGATGAACCGCATGTGCAAGCCGTACGTGGAAAGCTACTTGTGTTTGCCTTTATCAGCAATATCCTGAATTATTTAAATTTTAATCCAATCGTGAACGCTATCGTCGTTGATCAATGCAATTCCTATTATTGTGGCATTTCTTGGACCATCTTTGAACTCCTCATAACAATCTCTAGTAATAATGTCTTTCCCTCAAAACCATACTTATTCTGAAAACCCATTACAATGATTTTTCTCATACTAAAGTTAATCTTTAATCTTAACAAACACGATACTTGTATCAACGTTACACCAATAACACTTTGAACCCTCATTGACATGAGTAAACAAGAATCGATCACCTAGAAACCCGTTAAAGTTATTTGCTTGAGAAGGTCTTATAAATTCCATCCAAAAACATCCGGAACCTATTTCTCATGTTCGTTAAGCCGAGTCCCGTATCAATCTAATGTATGGTGTTTCACACATGACAAAAATTCTTTTAACCGTATTGAACCGTTTGGAATACTAACATTTATCAATTAAAAATTTTTAAGGAATAACTTGCACATTTTGTCAAGGAACATATAAGATTATAAACGGTGAAACTTAACAAACTTAAGAATCATAGTCAAACTTATTGAATTTAAACACTCCCAAAAGTGCACTCGCGAACATGAAATGACATCTAAGTCTCCTCATAACCTTAAAATTTATTAAATTTCGGGACGAAATTTTTTAAAGTAGGGGAGACTGTAACATCTCGTATTTTACGATAGTTAAAAAAAATAAATAATAATAATAATAATATTACTAATAATAATAATAATAATAATAATAATAATAATAATAAAATTTTGTAACTTTAAACTTGTAAAAAATAAGTATTTTACATGAAATAATAACTTTTTAAACTACAGGGACTAAACTGTAAATTAATTAAAACTGAAATAAAACTTTAAAACTCAATTGAAAACTTCTTGAAACCTCAGGGACCATATGTGTAATTTTATTTAAAAACCCAAACCGACCCTTCCCTCCCCGTCGGACTTTCTGCCTCCGGCTATCGGTCTCCGGCGAGCCCACGACATCAAAAACCAGTCGATTTTAACCCAATCAACCACCCCCGACACATTCACGTGGGGGATTCGAACGCGTGCTCAAGTTTAATTTGAAAATCTCAGTGCGATTCATCCTTGTTTCTTTCCTCACGTGGTCGGCAACTTTACTGACAATCGATCGCACTACACATTAAATTAATTCAAATAAACACGTACAAACAATCGTTTATATGATTCCTAAACTAATAGCACTTCGAATTTCACCTGAAACGAACCCAAACACCCCATTCGATCCTCTTCTCGGTCGCGGACCTGCATCTTGGTCGAACACCATCTTCGGAGCTGTATACACTTAAATTTATTGAGGGCTTTCGTTAATCATCACCATACGAATCTTCCTACAAGTTTAATTCGATTAACAACAACGAATGTAACCCGAATCGATTCAGTTCTAGTCGCGGCTATCCTTATCACCATCTTCATCGAATCGAACTCAATAACGTAAGTTTCGCACATCATTGTACTCGTTTTAACATGGGGAACAATAGCCCTAAACTTGATTTTGTTGATATCAACGATTCGGGGTTCAATTTGGGAATGATTGCTTCTAGGGTTCATATGGATTGGGGATTTCTTTGTAACTTTGCATAAAAGGAATTTGAAACCAAGTTTCTCGCGGCTGTATGCCATGGTCTGCTGGTTCCCCGTCTCATTGCTAAGTTGGAGGTCCCGGGTTCGAACCCGGGCACCCCCATTTATTTTTTTAAATGGTTTTTCAGCCTTAAATAAACTATAGAAATTTCCTAATAAATATAAAAAATAATTTTGTAAACTTTAAATATTTTTAAAAACATTAAATTATTTTCTGGAATTTATTTTAAAATTTCTTTATTTATTTAGTTATTTATTTTGTTTAATTAGTTCATTTTTTTATATAAAATAGATTTAAGTAATGTTTATTTTGTTAAAACCTTACATGTTCAATAAGACAATTAGATTGTTTTCCTATTTTAACTCATTAGTTATCGTTTGTTTCAAATAATAAATAATAAATCTTTTGTTTCAAATATTACTCTCTAAAAACATAATTATTATTTTTATGTTCATTTAACTTGTATGTATAAATAGGTTTCTTTTAAAATAATTAATCGGTTATTGGACTTGAAACAATAAATCTTTATAATATTAACGGACACTATATTAATTAAAGATTTATCATGATAATCGTAGAAATTATTTATATTTTATAATTATACAAAGTATTTAAGAATATTATTTCTTATAAGTTACATTTTAAACTAATGGTTTAGACTAATAATTTGTTATTAATCAATACGTTATTTTAATTAATCTGAAATACTTATAAAGATTTATTTCTAAAATTTATTTACTGGACAAATCCCTTTAAATCTATCAAAACCCTAATAGAACGTTGATCTTATTATTAACCTTAAACTCGTAATATATGTTAGGTGCCTTGTAAAGGAATACATTGGATTATCTTTTGATCTTTTATATCATCTTTAATGCATACATCAATGTGAGTTTTCCTTGCCCCTTTTTACTTTATTTCACACTGTTTTGGGGTGAAACATGATTCTTATACATCATACACTTATAAACGTTTGAGACTTATGAAGCATTTGCAATTCATCCTTATATTTTGTCATGGTTATTTGTGTGTTGTAAGTGATTATATGAGATACATAGTTTGTTACAATCATTAACTATTGCTAGCCTGGCGACGTCTTAGATCTTTGGGCTTGACAAGCCTATTTGGTGCTAAAGTCGATGAACTGCTGACTCCTAGGAGCCGTATGCTTGTGCACTAGGGAACCAAATACACTTAGCCAATCTTATATACTTGTAATCAAGTCGAGGTTTGATTGTAAAGATATGTGTTCTATAACCTTACTAGCTTATAACCTATGACATGAATTGCTACTTGTAATCTTTTCATATTATGTATGAAAACCTTGGAAACTCACCAACTATTTTTAGTTGACCTTTTATTTTAATTATGTTTCAGGTAACCCCCGAGTTTAAAGTGGTCTTTTGAAGCTTATCACACTTAGGATTGGACTTAGAGAAATAAACGAATGATCTTATTACTTTTATTCTGGGTGTATCGTTGTTTGAACTTTTACTTGTATTTATGATTAAATCTTGATTAATATATTTGGAATTAATAATAGCGTTATGTGACTGTGAACAATTGTATTCCTCACACCTCAACGTTTCCGCCGTCTAGGTTGGGGTGTGACAGACCTAGCCGTCAGTCGAAAATCGTACCCCCTGATGCGCGGGAACCGGATTGAATCCGTAAACCCTCGCCCCCCATCAGGAACGACTCGGGATAAAACCCCGTGCCAAACCCTCACCTGGATGTCACAGAAATTAAATGGGGATGGTGGGTTTCGAACCTGGGTCAATAAGTACCACAGGCTAACCCATTACCGTTCCACCACTTAATCAAAGGACGCATTATCAATGGATTTAAAAAAACATCCACACAATCATAAGAAAGGCGTGGCACTCGAGACACCACAGGACCCCCGACTCTATAATATGGGTCAGAATAAAGATAAATTTCAATAATCAATGGTGTAAATTAAATAAATCAAATGAGGATAATAGCTCCTTGAAGGAATCGGTAAAAAGCTCGAATGATTCTAGCGTAAATGAGTCAGAGCTTGATCTCAAGTTCAAAGTATAACTTGTTTAGTTATCAATTTTGAGTTCAGGCTTAGCATTCAAAAAACGTGGGGCCTGATAGGATTTTTATTATACTTTTTATATATTTTAATACAACTTTTATTTTACCATCCTTGTAACGTTGTAAAAAATTAAACCTAAATCATTCATTTAATCTTCCCCCTTTACTGAATTGAATTGTCGCCTGTTTCTCACACACTACTAGAAAAACTGTAATAGATGACGCGTATTGCGCGTCATCTTTGGGGTCAGATGACGCGTAAATGCGTGTCAAGAAAGGGGTAGTCATAAATGATAGATAACGCGCATCCGCGAGTCATCTGTTTATGACGCGCAAAAGATGACGCTCATTTTATGACGTGCAAAAGATGACGGGCAATGAGCGTCAAGGAAGGGGTAGTCATAAATGACTAGATGACGCGCATCCGCGTATCATCTATGAAATTTTTATGACGTGCAATAGATGACGCGCAATGCACGTCATAAAATTAGCTGCATTTTTTAATTTTTTTTAATAAATTTACCTGTTGTTTTCTAAAACAAATTGTCGAATAACATTAAACGCGAAATCCATTAAATACCAACAAAGTTTACAAAAGTTGTTAATTAACAACTACAAAGCATAAAACAAGTCCAAATTCAATTAATACCAATTACAAGTCCAATACCAACTAACACAAGTCCAAATATATCATTTCAGTCCTACATATAAATGAAATTCGATACATAGCGCGCCCAATCTTCACGAACTTCATCCAAATCACCATCCGTGTATTCTTCTTTACCTTCTCCAACCTAAGACAAAACCAATTTCATCAAATTAAACTTGTCAGTTTTGACCCAAAAACCCCTTTATGTAAAACCCTTGTAATTTACTTGACTAGTTTATATCAACTACAAGGCAACAACAATGGTAATTTACTTATAAAAAACTCATACATAGATAGTTATATTCAATAATATAAACTACAAAGAAACAAATTGTAAATATAAGGGGTACGTAGTCAATGATCAGCTTACATTGTTATCTACTATTATTTCAAGCCCTTTATCTACTATTTCTTTCATGAACTTCAACACATAATATCCACATTCGGTACTTCCTGGCTGACGTGGACACTATAAGGGGTAGTCAATGATCAGCTTAATAAAGTTAAGTAAAGGTGCAAATTCAAATAAAAATTAAGTGCTCACTGTAGAATTGACCCATTTGAATTTAGTTTGCCTCTTCTTGGTACCATTTTGTGCAGCATATAAGCCCATTGCCCTACAAAAAAGTTGATCATATCAATTAAGAAATATATATAACATAAAGTTTTAATAACTTGTATTACTTACGCATCAATGGTTTGTTTCAATAACAGATTGATCGTGCTGACCCGTAGAGAATCAAGATAATAGCAAGTCAATGTTTTCATGTCTAGCACGGCCAACACCCAATGGTTTCTAAACCAAAAAACAATTAAGTCAAACAACTTATATAATACGTACTGTAGAAAATAATCAATTAAGTCACACTCGGGATTGTAGGGCAATAGGATGATATCATTGTGTCCGACTTTCTGAAACTATCATGTTCCGACTTTCTGAAACTATCAAGTAAACAATTTAAGATAAGCACAACTGGTTGTGAACATTGATTAGAGAATAACAATAGGAAGAAACAAGAAAAATTCAAATAATTACCATTTCTTGTAGATTGGTAAGTGGAAATTCAATTTCACACTTTCACCAAGATGATCATTGCACGATTAACAGAGACAACAAAATTTACAAGAATACAAAGTATTAAAAAACAAGTATTATACCTTTCTTCCCCCAGTATAAAGATAGTTTCCATCAAAGAAGTTAAAGAAAAGAGACGAGATGCACCAGAAGCAGACATGTAAGGGTGCCAGCAGTAATCATATATTGCTTCTCCCTCTGTTATAGCAAGGCTTGCTGGAAATGAGTCTGCAAACACAAGTACGATGAGACAATAGAATACAAAAGATTCACTAGTACCATAAAAAGACAACTTGTGAAATAGAAACTAACCTTCTGAAGAACAAACATTTTCATCTGAACAGTTTTCATAATCTGGTCTGTGAAAGAAAAATTATAATGATTTCACATGTATAAACCCCATGCTCAATAGTGTCCTTTGACATAGAAACTAATCTATTTTCTAAGTTCAACCCAAACAATCAAAGCAGAAAAACTGTAACGAAAACATTAAGAATTGATTATAGAGGTTACTTACAATTTGAATATGCTAAGAGTATTAACAATCAAACATCAATATAGCACATATGACTTGCAGGAGGTGCTCGATCGGCGGTGGCGGCTGCTGGAGGTGCTCGGTCGGTGGTGGTCGGTTGCTGGAGGGGGAGGTCGGATCGCGATTTGCCTGCAGGGGCGGTGGTCGGCTGCTGGAGGTGCTTGGCCGGTGGTGGAGGTGGTCGGGTGCTGGAGGTGCAGGGGCCGGCAGTGGAGGTGGTCGGCTGCAGGGGCCGGCGATGGAGGTGGTCGCGCGGCTGCAAGGGTCGCGATTTGGGGGAAACTGGGGGGAGGGGTTTTAATTTAGGGGGGAAACCGATTTGGGTCTTAACATTAGAATATTTTAAGTTGAAATTTTAAAAGATGACGAACCAAGATGATACGCAAAAATGCGTGTCATCCTTTCTAAGAATATTTTAAAATATGACATATATTTTATGATACGCGTAAATGCGCGTCATCTTTTTCGCGCGTCATCTTTTGCGCGTCATCTATTAACAGTTTTCTAGTAGTGACATTGCGGTCTCCCTAAGGCTTAAATCGATTGTCGCCCAATTGCCCGATTTGCCTTAGCCGGCCACCATCTAGAGTTTAGTGACTTTAGACCATCTTCCATTGAAGTCTTCAGTCGTCTTCCTTGGTCCTCGCCGTTCACCAATCACATTTTGATTTAACACCATATATATTCCACTCATTCATCATCCAAAGCTACAAACTTCACTTCCTTCTGATGTTCATATATATCATCTTTGCCCACTGATTTATCATTCTACTATAGTTACCATCGACACCCCCAAGCCCTAAAATTTTATTTGCACCATTTATCTACTCAATAATGTAAAAGCAACAACAAAAGATAGAATAATTCATGGTCAAGATATTTATCAACTACTCAATAATGTAAAAGCAACGACAAAGGATATGTATTGATCAATACGAAGTTAAAAGAGTATCACAAAATATGTTAATCAGTCTTGAATTAACATATAAAACTTACTTAACATTTCATTATATATTGCATATGTTTATAAAAACCCATGAGTTATAATAAAACCAAGGTAAATTGGATTTTAATAATCCAAACTATTACTCATTGACTGCACGATCATAATCCATACTATTAATTTGGGCAATAATAATCCTAACTTTTACTTTTGTTACCAATGGTAATCCCAGTAGTATAATTATCATACATTAACAATCAATTAGTATTTAGTTTATGATCGATTTAACTTGTATGTTTTTATATTTCGTTCGTAATCATTATTGTGAATGTGATTGAGTGCAAATCAAATGTAAATATTTAACAACTACATCAATAAGATTATTGTTGGTAAAAAAAATGAAAGTTAAGATTATTACCATTCAAATTAATAGTATAAATAGTATTAGCCAATGAGTAATAATTTGAATTATTAAAATCCAATTTGCCTAAAACAAGTTAAACTTCAAAGATTAACATGCCAAAGAACAAGCTGGAAGAAGTTAAGTTCAAAAAATACAGTATAATGAAACGAGAAAGGAACAATACTTTAAGAAGCAAACCAAAACTAGTTAAAGCAACGAATATGTTAAAGCAAATCTAACAAAGATCTCACTTTTACTCTTAATAAGTTAATGCAAATTTTTACTATCAAATTATTTAACAACTTGTATTTGAGAAATTATAGCTCGAATGAAATATAAAAATATAAAAATATAAAAATCTAAAAGAGAGAACAAGCACGTACACATGTCACAATCGATGTCACGTCCGAACCATATCTGAGCTAACTATATTTTTTGCTCGATACTTTTACACACGAGATAATTCGAAAACTTAAACATATTTTTAATTAATAATTCTTAGGCATTTCGAAATCCAATGATAAGAGAAGAACATAGAAGTAAAAATCAACTTAGGGCATAAGCTTACGTATTATTCATAAACTCTATAAATATTTGTAATAAATTATTATTTCACTTAAAGGAAAAATTAGTGATGATATGATACTGTTAGGTTAGAGGAAAATATACAATGGCGTGATCATATTCTTTTAAATGAGAAGCGAAAATGTGTCACTATTTAAGTTATTGAAAAATAAAGAATTGATTCCTACTGTGTTAATAAAAAACCTTATGTATCGATAATCTTTACGGTACGTTCAAAGAGAATTTACAGGAGAACAACTCTGCGTTGGAAAAGAAGTGATGAATGTAAGGCGGATTTCTATATATCTTTTGTTAATGGTGTGCTTACTATATCTTATCTATTTCATCATGCATTTTTTTCTTGAAGATATAAATATTAATATAATATAAATATAAAATACAAGCAAAATACAAATATGTTTAGTGAAACTTCGCAGACACGTGTAAATTATTTTTTAAATCCGCTGCTTTACTTATGCCCTTAATTAAGAAAAAGGTAACGTATCAAATGGATTAGACCGTGCTGGTATTAATTTATGTTATACAATCCATGGGTTAGATTTGTTATCTTTTTAATAAGATATAAGGTAGGGACGTAGGGTTATATATGTAAAAAAGTCAAAAAAAAAATTATATCTCACAATATAAATCGAATTTCAAAAAAGTATTTCGAAGTCTCTGTTCCTCCCGTCATCCTCTTTCAGAAAAAAATAAAAAAAATTCATTGTGTCTTTTTATTACACAATGACGTCATTGTGTCTTTCATAATGACACAACGACATCATTCAGTCTTTCATAATGACACAATGACGTCATTGTGTCTTTCATAAATGACACAATAAAAAACGTTAATTTTTTATCTTTTTTATTTTTCGTTTATTTTTTTCTTAGTGATGACGGCTAGGGAAACAAAAGCTCGAAATTACTTTTTTAAAATTTGATTTAAATTGTAAGATATAATTTTTTATGACTTTTTTACTCATTGTGTCTTCTCACACTTTGTAGTAAAAATACACTTTGTATTTGAACCTCTTTCTTAGATTTATATAGATAGTTTTTTTCTAAATTTATATTCTTACATTATATAGATAGTTTTTTTTCTAATTTATATTCTTACAAGTCGTTTGAGCAGCATGTTTTCATCATAGAAGCCAGGTCGGATTCAGGCGAATATTAGCAAAACTCGCTTGTTCAAAGGAGTGCTTCTGTGTTACCACACCCTCGTAATAAAGCTCATTGTCACACATCGACCAAGACTTCCGACAAAGACGAGAACTTTTGATGAAGACTTTGAACCTAGACCAAGTGCTACAAGTTACGTAACCGGTCTAGATGGTAAGAAAACTTTTGATAGTAGTTTTGAACCGAGACCAAGTGCTACGATTTACGATAATGGAATACGTCTACAAGGAGAGCGTAGTTTTGATAGTAATATTGAACCTAGACCGAGTGCTACAAGTTATGTAACCAGTCTAGACGGAAAGAAAATTTTTGATATAGAATTTGAACCAAGGCCAAGTGCAACAAGCTGTGTAAAGTTTTAGTAAGAAAACTTTTATTACAAACTTTGAACCGAGACCAAGTGGTACTAGTTATGTGACTGGTCTAGATGGTAAGAAAACTTTTGATGCAGACTTTGAACCGAGATCGAGTGCTACTAGCTATGAAACATGTTTAGACGGTAAGAAAACTTTCGATGCAAACTTTGAAGCATCTAGTACTAGCAGTTATGTAATTAGTCTAGATGGTAAGAAAGTTTTCGATGCAGACTTTGAACCAAGACCAAGTGCTACAAGTTATGTAACCGGTCTAAATGGTAAGAAAGCTTTTAATGCAGAGTTTGAACCGAGACCAAGTGCTACCAGTTATGTGACCGGTTTAGGTGGCAAAAAAGCTTTTGATGCAGACTTTAAACCGAGACTAAGTGTTAGCAGTTATTTAACCGACTTAGATGGTTAAAAAAGTGTTGATCCAAACATGAATGGAAGGGGTCTTTCAATGAAGACTTTGAACTATGACCAAGTGCTAGGAGTTATGATACATAATAAGAATAATAATGAAGTAGTAAGAGTGTATATATTATGTGATGTTTAATATCTTATCATAAAAAATAACTTTATTATCAATTTCATAGGAATGTAATTGAATTATGTAAGGGAGGAGGGAACACTCCTCTAAACTATCCTGGACTACCCTAGAATCCACCAATCGCACACTGACATATCACAAGTACCCTGAACTACCCTGAAACACCAACAAACTGGAAATGCTACCCTTAACTACCCTGGAACTTTTCTTTTAATATTAAAATAATTCAAAATATAATTCACTTTTATAAAAAATAATAATTACAATAATTAAAAATAGAACATTACATATTTAAAAATAAAAGATTACATAATTAAAAATAAAATAGTACATAATTAAAACTAAAACATTACAAATATTAAAATTAACCTATTCTTCGTCCGAATCGAGATACTCTAGACCTAAATTTGAAAGATGTTCGACAAGATCATATCAAAGTCGAAAATGTGTATCTTGATCATGTATTCTCGAAAGAGTGTTGCTGTCAAAAACCGATTGGACTGGAGGGTCCATTATGTATACTGGTGATATCGCTCTTCCTTCATGTAACGCCCCGAAATTTCCCGAAACAAGCCATTTAATAATAATGGGCTTTTAAGGGTTAATTTAAGAAATAGAAGGTGAATTAGTGGGCTATGGACCTAATTAGTCTAATGGGCTATGTGTTATGGGTTTAAGGGCCCTAATCAGCCCTTAAACAATATATGAACAGCTCCATCTTCAGCATTTCCAACCCTAGCCACAAAATTTATAGAGAGAGAAAGTAGGAAGAACTCAAGATTTGGAGCTTGAAAGGTTGGAAGATTGAAGAGCTGGGTGATTGGAGCATCAAGGCTTAAGGAAAGAGCAACAAAACAAGGTAAGAATCGACCTCTAAGGCCTTCTGTAGATCAAACCTGGATTCTAGGGTTTTGGGGTTTTGAAAAGTTCAAAGAAACATATAAAGGTCAAATTTTTACGTATGAAAACGTGTAAAAGGCTAGATCTAGTTTCATGGAAGGTAAACCAAGGATTTGGACATAAAAAGTTAAGATTTTGGGTTAAAAACGGGCTGGTTCTTAGTTTTTATTCATCCAGCGAAACTGGGCCCCGATCTAGCGAATTTAAGTATTCATCCAGCGAAACTGTGCATTTATCCAGCGAAAGCGAAACTACAGTTTCGCTGATAGCTTCGCTAAGTACTTAGGCTGACCTTAGACATTGCGAAACTAGGAAATTCCAATGAAAGTTGGGCGCTCATGCCAGCGAATCTGTCCAGCGAAACTGACAGAAGTAGTGCCCAGCGAAACTGGTAGCGAAACTGCCAATGAAACTGGCGGCGAAACTACTAGCGAAACTGTGGGCGAAACTATGAAGAAAATGACGTTTTTGCATATTAACTTTCGTGCAGCTAGAGTATTCAGGCTATAGCTTAAGAGGCTTAGAATTTAAGCTATTGGACAAGTTCAGGTGAGTTCTAGATCCCTATTTACGCATGTTTTTAAATGTTTTGGGGCGGTGTTGTAACGCCCCGAATTTCCCGAAACAGGCTATTTAATAATAATGGGCTTTTAAGGGTTAATTTAAGAAATAAAGGGGTAAATTAGTGGGCTATGGGTAAAATTAGCCTTAATGGGCTAGGCTTGGTGGGTATAAGGGCCCTAATCAGCCCTTAAACCATGCATGATCAGATCCATTCCACCATTTCAAACCCTAGCCACCAATTTCGTAGAGAGAGAAAGTAGAGAGAGAAAGTGGGAAGAACTTAAGATTTGAGCTTGGAAGATTGAAGGATTGAAGGGCTGGGTGTTTGGAGCATCAAAAACTAAGGAAATAACAACAAAACAAGGTAAGAATCGACCTCTAAGACCTTCTGTAGATCAAACCCGGATTCTAGGGTTTTGGGGTTTTGAAAAGTTCAAAGAAACACATAAAGGTCAAATTTTTACGTATGAAAACGTGTAAAAAGCTTAGATTTGGGTTCATGGAAGGTAAACCAAGGATTTGGACGTAAAAAGTTAAGATTTTGGGTTAAAAACGGGCTGGTTCTTAATTTCTGTTCATCCAACGAAACTAGGCCCCGATCCAGCGAAACTAAGCCTTTATCCAGCGAAACTGTTAAATTCATTCAGCGAAACTAAAGGGATTCCAGCGAAACTACAGTTTCGCTACAGCGAAACTACAGTTTCGCTGATAAGTTCACTAAGTACTAGGCTGACCTATAGACATTGCGAAACTAGGAAATTCCAACGAAAGTTGGGCGCTCAAGGCAGCGAATCTGTCTAGCGAAACTAGCAGAAGTGCTGTCCAGCGAGACTGGTAGCGAAACTGCCAGCGAAACTGGCAGCGAAACTACCAGCGAAACTGTAGGCGAAACTATGAAGAAAATATCGTTTTTGCATATTAACTTTCGTGCAGCTAGAGTATTCAGGCTATAGCTTAAGAGGCTTAGAATTTAAGCTATTGGACAAGTTCAGGTGAGTTCTAGACCCCTCCTTTACCTGTTTTCAATGTTTTGGGGTGATATGCATACTAAAATAGATACTTTTATGAGAACGGTTTTTAAGACCTTTTATCAAGAAAATAAATTTTCTAAAGTAAAATGTGTCATTTAAATAGTTCAAAATAGTTCAAGAAAATAAGCCCGGCCCCAGCCAGGGGCGTTGCCCCTTGGACCCCACTAGGGGATGCCGCCCCCGAACCCCCGCTGTCCCGCGGAGGGTCAGTTATCTAGTTTATCTCTCATGATTGATGAAATGTGAATGCTTAGACTAAGAGTTTGCTTCTTATTATGTGTTAAATGTATATGAAAACTAAAGATATAAGTGAAACTTAAAGAATTGTTATTGGGCCCATAACATGTACCTTGATAAAGTGATAAAGTAAAGTCTTGCAAGCAATTGATAAAGGAGGGTTGCATTCGTTGTACCCTCACTAGTGATAAAGTGATAAAGTATGCTCGAACAGGCAGGTCAGTAAATCCTAAATTGGCATGACAATAATGGCCTGATCGGGTACGACAGTAAGTCCTTAATTAGCATGTCGGTAAAGTTCTAGGCGAGCCTAGGCACCGATAGTGGCAGAGAATTGACGGATAAAGAAGAGTAATAAATAACAATAAATGATAAAGTATTGATAAAGTGATAGCCTGTGTGTACTTATATTTTGATACACAATGATTATTTTCAACTGATAAAACTAATATCTCTTACGAAAGTTATTTAGCAAAGTAAACCTAGAATTCACTCAGCGAAGCTGACTTTTGTATGCATATCAGTTGACAGGTAAGAGTTAGAGCTATGGAATAGAGGCATGGGACTGAAGCTTCTTGGCACTAGAAGACTGGCATCCCTAAAGAAGAAAAGCAAAACAAAGGACTCCTAAATAGTTTTGAGGATTAAAGACAATGTTTGTATTTTATTTGTAATGAATTGAAATTACAGTATTTTCCGCTGCAATATATATATATAATATATATATATATATATATATATATATATATATATATATATATATTATACATATAGAGTAAATGATTGTCTTAGACCAATGTTAAGCTGTGAATGACCAACTGTGAGGTTCCCCTGAGAAAGATGGGCCTTACAGGTGTGCATACTAAATACATACCTTTATTAACAGTTTTGTTAAAGTAAAGTTTTATACACTATCTTATATGGAAAATGGGGTTTTCTAATAAATTGCCTTGTATTGTGTTGTGTTATATTATGTATAACCTAAACATGAAAGTGAAACTTAAAGAAAGGTTATGAGGCCCATAACATGTACCTTGATAAAGTGATAAAGTAAAGCCTTGCAAGCAATTGATAAAGGAAGGTTGCATTCGTTGTGGCCTCACCAGTGATAAAGTGATAAAGTATGCTCGAACACGCAGGTCAGTAAGTCTTGAATTGGCATGACAATAATGGCCTGATCGGGTACGACAGTAAGTCCTTAATTGGCGTGTCGGTAAAGTCCTAGGCGAGCCTAGGCACCGATTGTGACAGGGAATTGACGGATAAAGAAGAGTAATAAATAACAAGAAATGATAAAGTATCGATAAAGAAATAGCCGTGTGTATAGATGTTTGATAGATGATGATTATTTTTAACCGCTAAAGCTATACCTTTTCAAGAAAGTTATTTAACAAAGTAAACCTAGAATTCACTCAGCAAAGCTGACTTTTGTATGCATATCAGTTGACAGGTGAAAGTTAGAGCCTACGGGATGGGAGCATGGAAATTGAAGCTTCTTGGCACCTAAAGACTGGCATCCTTGATAAAGAAGAACTTAAGAGGACTTTTGAATAGTTTTGATGTTTAAAGACAATGTTTATATTTTAACTTATATATATTGTAATGAATTAAAATTACCGTATTTTCCGCTGCGATAGTTATTATACATATATGAGTAAATGATTGCTTTAAATCTATGTTTTGCTGTGAATGACTAACTGCGAGGTCCCCCTGGGAAAGGAGGGCCTTACAAGTTGGTATCAGAGCCAATGTTTAAGAGATTTGGGAAAATTATTTTATAAACCTAAACTTAAACAGATAATGGGACCAAGTGTCAAGGATGCCAGTCCAAGAAGCTCCATGCCGAGAGGTAACAAATATGTTATAAGTTTTATTCTAGTGGGTAGTGCCCTCTTATTTAAGCTAAGAGTCGAGGTAGGGTATGATAATGTTATCTGTGATACCTATTTGAATTTATGTGACTTATACGTGCATAGGATAGGTATAGTAGGTTCTAGTATTAGTGTGGTTCAGGATATGAAAGTTTAGGGCACGAGAAGTTCTGTAAGTAGTTAATCACAACTGGCCACTGTTATTAAAAATTTACAAAACTTGTCGTGATCTGAACCTTCCTTGAAAGACCATGTTAACATTCTGAATCTTATAGGAAGTAGAAAGGATGGCACCAGAGAAAGCAGTTCCAGCTATGGTCACCCGGAGAAGCACTAGGGGAAGGACCCCTACGAAGGCAAAAGAAACTGCAAGTGAGACTGCGAAACCGACCAGAAGGTCAACCAGGAAGCCGATTGACAAACCAGTTAAGGAGGAGGTTGAGTTGGAAACGGAAGGCAAGGGGCCTACCACCGACCAGGCAAAACTGAAGGAAACAGTGAAAGAAGCTATTGCCCAAGAGGTGCACCAGGTCCTATCTGGAGTGATGCCCGCTCTGCTTGCGGAATTTGTGGAGCAGGTTAAGGGCGACAATAAAAAGATTGCGGCTTCAGAGAAGGTTGATAAGAAAGGAGCGGTCAAGACTGAGGAGTTGAGCGACGAGGGAGATCGTCTGGGTAACCATGACGATTCCGAGGTAGAGAGGGCGAAGGGGTGCAGCTACGGGGATTTTCAGAGGTGTAAGCCCCCAACGTTTGATGGCACTGGCAACGCTGCTACTGCTCAGCGTTGGATCAGGGAAATGGAGGCCGTACTGAAGATCAGCGAGTGCCGGGAAAGCCAAAAGGTGAAATTTGCATCCCATTCCCTCTTGGACCTAACACTGTGTTGGTGGGATAACATCGTTGAGTCTTACGGGGAGGAGGCTATTGAGAGGATGAAGTGGTCGGATATGAAGAGGTGGTAATAGAGGAGTATTACCAGAAAGAGAGCTTGACAAGATTGAGCAAGAGTTTGTGAGTTTGGAGGCTGGAAATATGACACATCAGGAATACACTACGAAATTCAATGAAATGGCCGTCTGGTGCCTAACTTGGTGACTCCTGAATCCAAGAGGATCAAGAGGTACATACAAGGGTTGCCTCTGGACATTCGTAGGGACATGGTCACTGCCCGACCTAGTACTTTAGGTCAGCAGCGGACCTCAGTGGAAGGTTGTACGATCACCGCAGGCTAGTAACGGTGGGTGAGACGAGGAAAGTTTGGAATAATAATGGGAAGAGGTATGGAAGTGGTAACTACCAACCGGGAAACAAGAAGGCAAGGGTGGATGCAAAGCAAGTGGTTGTGAAAGGGTTCGAAGAAGTCAAGGAGTATGGGAAGTGCGGGAGGAGGCATCCCGGAGAATGCCGAATGGGTAGCCCTATGTGCTACCGGTGTGGGAAAACTGGTCACATGGCGAGAGAGTGCCCGAAGGTGGACAAGTGCTTCAACTGCCACGAGTCGGGGCACCGCAGCAGTGACTGCAAGAAAGCCAAGCCGGGAGGCTCGGGAACAAGCGGGGATAATGACAAGGGGATGATGGAAAGTCTAAGGTCAGGGCAAGGGCTTTCACCATGAAAAAGAAGGAAGCAAGGAAAGACCCGGACGTAGTGTCTGGTACGTTCCTTGTCAATGATGTTTGTGCCTCCATATTATTTGATAGTGGTGCCAGTAAGAGTTTTGTATCTGTATCCTTCTGTGTTACACTAGATGCCCAAACTAAGGAAATAGATGATGCATTCGAAGTAGAAATAGCCGATGGTAAGTCCATTAGAATAGTCAGAGTGATAGAGGATTGCCACATTAAACTAGGAGGTCATTACTTTCCTTCACAATTGTTTGCCATGCCCTTAGGAGGTTTCGATGTCGTACTAGGGATGGATTGGTTAGCTGCCCACGATGCTAACATAGTATGTCAACAAAAGATGATCCGATTAACGGCTCCAGATGGTAGACCGGTTACGATCTACGGTGATAACGATTGCAAGGTTCCAAGGATCATTTCCATGATCAAGGCAGAGAAATGTATGAGGCGAGGTTGCGGAGCTTATCTAGCGTACGTAAAGGATGTTAATGATAAAGCGAAGGAGTTGTCCGATGTACCAGTGGTGCGGGACTTTCTTGACGTATTCCCGGAGGATCTGCCCGGAGTACCACTGGACAGGGAGATAGAGTTTCAGATTGATTTACTGTCAGGAGCCCAACCCATTGCCAGAGCACCCTACCGCCTAGCCCCGTCCGAGATGAAGGAGCTCATGTCACAACCGCAAGAACTCCTTGACAAGGGATTTATTAGGCCCAGCATTTCTCCATGGGGCGCTCCTGTGTTGTTTGTAAAGAAGAAGGATGGCAGCATGAGGATGTGTATAGATTATAGGGAGTTGAATAAGCTGACCGTGAAGAATCGATACCCTCTACCCCGAATAGATGATCTGTTTGATCAATTGCAAGGGGCAAGCTGGTTCTCCCGAATAGATCTCCGATCCGTATATCATCAACTGAAGGTGAGGGAGCAAGACATCCCGAAGACGGCCTTCCGAACGCGCTATGGCCACTATGAGTTTCTGGTTATGTCTTTCGGGCTAACCAATGCTCCTGCGGCATTCATGGACTTAATGAATCGCGTGTGTCGCCCGATGTTGGACCAATCAGTGATAGTCTTATTGAGGATATTTTGATATACTCAAAGAACGAAGGAGACCACGCTTGTCATATTAAGGAGGTGTTAGAGACTTTACGAAAGGAGAAACTGTATGCAAAGTTCTCTAAATGTGCCTTCTGGCTACGGGAGGTGCAGTTTTTAGGGCACATTATTAATTCCGAGGGAGTTATGGTTGATCCAGCAAAAGTCGAGGCAGTTACACAATGGAATTCCCCAAAGACGCCATCCGAAATCCATAGTTTCTTAGGATTGGCTGGCTATTATAGAAGGTTCATCAAAGATTTCTTGAAGATAGTTTCCCATTAACAAGGTTAATGAAGAAGAACGTGGTGTTCGACTGGGGAAAAGAACAGGAAGATGCGTTTCAGGAGTTGAAGGGTAGACTAACCAAAGCTCCTGTGCTAACCCTACCGGAAGGAGATGAAGACCTAACGGTATACTTCGATGCTTCTTACTGCGGGTTAGGCTGTGTGTTGATGCAAAGAGGATAGGTTATAGCTTACGCATCCAGACAGCTAAAGGACAGGGAGGTTAATTACCCGGTTCACGATTTGGAACTTGCCGCTGTAGTGTTCGCATTGAAGATATTGAGACACTATTTGTATGGAACTAAGTGCGCCATATTTACCGACCACAAAAGTATGAAATATTTCTTTGAGCAAAAGGAGCTAAATATGAGACAGAGGAGGTGGTTGGAACTAATAAAGGATTACGACTGTGAAATCCATTATCACCCGGATAAGGCAAATGTGGTAACCGATGCCCTGAGCCGGAAGGAGGGATATGAACCAATCCAGGTGAAGGCGTGCCAACTAGTAGTGACCCCAGATGTTATGAGGATGATAAGCAAAGCTCAAATGGACGCTTTAAAAGAGCAACAAATAAAGAAGGAAAGGATGGTGGGAAAGGTGGATGAACTGGTAGAGAACACCTTGGGTGTTAAGACCTTTCACGGCAGGATATGGATTCCGAGGCATGGTGACTTGCGAGAAAGGATTATGGATGAAGCGCACAAGACCCGCTACTCAATTCACCCAGGAGCAAATAAGATGTACCACGACTTGAAGAAAGACTATTGGTGGCTTGGAATAAAGAGAGATGTGGTTGCATATGTAAACAAATGTCTAACGTGCCTACAAGTGAAGGGTGAGCACCAAAGACCTTATGGTTATGTTCAGCCATTAGAAGTGCCAGAATGGAAGGGGAACATGTTACCATGGACTTCATCACTAAATTACCACGCACGACAAAAGGCCACGACGCGATATGGGTGATAGTTGATAGACTGACTAAGAGTGCGCATTTCCTTCCGATCAAGGAAGCAATTAGTTCAGAAAAGCTTGCTGAACTGTTTATCCGAGAAATTGTGGCGCGGCATGGTATGCCCGTATCGATTGTGTTAGATAGAGATACGCGGTTCACCTCAAAGTTTTGGAAAAATTTCACTGAAGAAATGGGCGTGAGGTTACATGTTAGTACCGCATACCACCCGCAGACCGATGGGAATCGGAAAGAACGATCCAAACACTAGAGGATATGCTTCGGGCATGCGTTATCGAATTTGGTGGTAACTAGGATGATCATTTGCCACTAATAGAGTTCTCTTATAACAACAGCTACCACGCCAGTATTAAGATGCCCCCATATGAGTTATTGTACGGTCGACGGTGTAGAACTCCTATTTGTTGGGTGATATCGGTCAGAAGGAGCTAGGAAGCTTAGAAGTCGTGAAAGCCACAACGGAGAAGATGGAGAAAATCAAGGCGTATATGAAGGCTGCAAAAGATAGACAAAAGTCATACGCCGATAAAGAAGGAGAACAATAGAATTTAGCGTGGGTGACAGGGTAATGCTAAAAGTGTCGCCATGGAAGGGAATCATCCGATTTAGGAAGAGGGGGAAACTGAGTCCCAGGTTTATTGGACCCTTTGAGGTACTAGCACGAGTTGGGGATGTAGCTTACAGGCTAGACCTTCCAGAAGAATTGAGTGGGATTTACCTACCTTTCATCTGTCGCACTTGAGGAAATGTATAGCACCGGACGAGGTAGTCGTGCCTCTAGATGACATCGAAGTGGACGAGAATCTGAACTATGTAGAGCAACCAGTGGCTATACTGGACCGGAAGGAGAAACAGTTGAGAAATAAAGTAGTCAAGCAAGTCAAGGTGCAATGGAAACATCAAAAGGGGTCGGATGCCACCTGGAATCCGAGGAGGAAATGAGACGCCAATACCTCAATCTGTTTAACGACGAGGCCGGTTTCGAGGACGAAACCTAAATAAGGGGGGGAGACTTGTAACGCCCCGAAATTTCCCAAAACAAGCCATTTAATAATAATGGGCTTTTAAGGGTTAATTTAAGAAATAAAAGGTGAATTAGTGGGCTATGGACCTAATTAGCCTAATGGGCTATGTGTTATGGGTTTAAGGGCCCTAATCAGCCCTTAAACAATGCATGAACAGCTCCATCTTCAGCATTTCAAACCCTAGCCACCAAATTCGTAGAGAGAGAATAGAGAGAGAAAGTGGGAAGAACTCAAGATTTGGAGCTTGAAAGGTTGGAAGATTGAAGAGCTGGGTGATTGGAGCATCAAGGCTTAAGGAAAGAGCAACAAAAAAGGTAAGAATCGACCTCTAAGGCCTTCTGTAGATCAAACCCAGATTCTAGGGTATTGGGGTTTTGAAAAGTTCAAAGAAACACATAAAGGTCAAATTTTTACGTATGAAAACGTGTAAAAAGGCTAGATCTGGTTTCATGGAAGGTAAACCAAGGATTTGGACGTAAAAAGTTAACATTTTCGGTTAAAAACGGGCTGGTTCTTAGTTTTTATTCATCCAGCGAAACTGGGCCCCGATCCAGCAAATTTAAGTATTCATCCAGCGAAACTGTGCATTTATCCAGCAAAACTAGGAGAATCCTAGCGAAACTACAGTTTCGCTACAGCAAAACTACAGTTTCGCTGATAGCTTCGCTAAGTACTTAGGCTGACCTTAGACATTGCGAAACTAGAAAATTCCAACGAAAGTTGGGCGCTCATGCCAGCGAATCTGTCCAGCGAAACTGACAGAAGTGCTGCCCAGCGAAACAGGTAGCGAAACTGCCAGCGAACTGGCGGCGAAACTACTAGCGAAACTGTGGGCGAAACTATGAAGAAAATGACGTTTTGCATATTATCTTTCGTGGAGCTAGAGTATTCAGGCTATAGCTTAAGAGGCTTAGAATTTAAGCTATTGGACAAGTTCAGGTGAGTTCTAGATCCCCTATTTTACGCATGTTTTAAATGTTTTGGGGCGGTGTGCATACTAAATACATACTTTTATTAATAGTTTTGTTAAAGTAAAGTTTATACACTATCTTATATGGAAAATGGGGTTTTCTAATAAATTGCCTTGTATTGTGTTGTGTTATATTATGTATAACCTAAACATGAAAGTGAAACTTAAAGAAAGGTTATGAGGCCCATAACATGTACCTTGATAAAGTGATAAAGTAAAGCCTTGCAAGCAATTGATAAAGGAGGGTTGCATTCGTTGTGCCCTCACCAGTGATAAAGTGATAAAGTATGCTCGAACAGGCAGGTCAGTAAGTCCTGAATTGGCATGACAATAATGGCCTGATCGGGTACGACAGTAAGTCCTTAATTGGTATGTCGGTAAGTCCTAGGCGAGCCTAGGCACCGATTGTGACAGGGAATTGACGGATAAAGAAGAGTAATAAATAACAAGAAATGATAAAGTATCGATAAAGAAATAGCCGTGTGTATAGATGTTTGATAGATGATGATTATTTTTAAACCGCTAAAGCTATACCTTTTTAAGAAAGTTATTTAACAAAGTAAACCTAGAATTCACTCAGCGAAGCTGACTTTTGTATGCATATCAGTTGACAGGTGAATGTTAGAGCCTACGGGATGGGAGCATAGAAATTGAAGCTTCTTGGCACCTAAAGACTGGCATCCCTGATAAAGAAGAACTTAAGAGGACTTTTGAATAGTTTTTGTAACGCCCCGAAATTTCCCGAAACGAGATATTTAATAATAATGGGCTTTTAAGGGTAATTTAAGAAATAAATGGGTAAATTAGTGGGCTATGGATCAAATTAGCCTTAATGGGTTAGACTTGATGGGTTTAAGGGCCCTAGTCAGCCCTTAAACATGCATGAGCAGCTCCATCTTCACCATTTCAACCCTAGCCACCAAATTCATAGAGAGAGAAAGTAGAGAGAGAAAGTGAAGAAATTCAAGATTGGAGCTTGAAGGTTTGAAGGATTGAAGTTCTAGTGGATTGGAGCATCAAAACACAAGAAAGAGTAACAAAACGAGGTAAGAATCACCCTCTAAGGCCTTCTGTAGATCAAACCCGGATTCTAGGGTTTTGGGGTTTTGAAAAGTTTAAAGAAACACATAAAGGTCGAATTTTTACGTATGAAAACGTGTAAAAAGCTTAGATTTGGTTTCATGGAAGGTAAACTAAGGATTTGGACGTAAAAAGTTAAGGTTTTGGGTTAAAAATGGGCTGGATCTGAGTTTCTGTTCATCCAGCAAAACTGGGCCCCGATCCAGCGAATTTAAGCATTTAACCAGCGAAACTGCACATTAGTTCAGCGAGACTAGGAGAAGTTCCAGCGAAACTACAGTTTCACTGGGGCGAAACTATAGTTTCGCCGGTAATCTCACTAAGACCTAGACTGATCCATAGACTTTGCGAGAATAGGGAATTCTAACGAAAGTTGGGCGCTCAAGGCAGCGAATATGTCTAGCGAAACTAGCAGAAGTGCTGCCCAGCGAAACTGCAGGCGAAACTGTAGTTTCGCTTTAGCGAAACTATGGGTGAAACTATGAAGAAAATGACGTTTTTGCATGTTAACTTTCGTGCAGCTAGAGTATTCAGGCTATAGCCTAAGTGACTTAGAAATTAAGCTACTTGGACGAGTTCAGGTGAGTTCTTGATCCCCTATTTTATACATGCTTTAAATGTTTTGGGGCGGTATGCATACTAATATATATACCTTTTTATGACCAGTTCTTTTAGAGTAAAGTTTTACTTACTATCTTATATGGGAAACGGGATTTTCTAACGAATTGATAACGTGTTTTTCCTTATTGAGATGTAACCTTGTAGTGATGGATTGCCTTCGAGATGTGTTGTGTTGTATTAAATATATATAACATAAATAAGAAAGTGAAACGTAAAGAAAGGTTATGTGGCCCATAACGTGTACCTGGATAAAGTAAAGTCTTGCAAGTAAAGTCCTGCAGGCAAGGGATAAAGTAAAGACTTGCAAGCGATGGCTAAAGGAGGGTTGCATTTGTTGTGCCCTCACCCGGATAAAGAAATGCTCGAACAGGCAGGTCTGTAAGCCCTGAATTGGCATGACATTAATGGCCGATTGAGTACGACTGTAAGCCCTTAATTGGCATGTCAGTAAAGTCCTAGGCGATCCTAGGCACCGATTGTGACAGAGAATTGACGGATAAAGAAGAGTAATAAATAACGAGAAATGAAAAGAAACGATAAAGTATCGATAAAGTGATAGCCTGTATGTATTGATACTTGATAGACGAGAACTATTTTCAAATTCTAAAGCTAATGCCTTTACAAAAAGTTATTTACAAAGAAAACCTAGAATTCACTCAGCGAAGCTGACTTTTGTATGCATATCAGTTGACAGGTAAAAGTTAGAGCGACGGAATAGAGGCATAGGACTGAAGCTTCTTGGTACTAGAAGACTGGCATCCCGAATGAAGAAAAGCTAAACAAGAACCCCTAAATAGTTTTGTGGATTAAAGACAATGTTTATATTTTACTTGTAATGACTTGAAATGACAGTAACTTTCTGCTGCAATATATATATATATATATATATCTTATATGTATATGAGTAAATGATTGTTTTAAATAGATGTTTTGCTGTGAATGACCAACTGTGAGGCTTCCCTGAGAAAGGTGGGCCTTACAAGTTGGTATCAGAGCCAATGTTTAAGAGATTTGGGAAAACTGTTTTTGTAAACCTAAACTTAAACAGATAATGGGACCAAGTGTGAAGGATGCCAGTCCAAGAAGCTCCATGCCAAGAGGTAACAAAGTATGTTGTAGGTATTATTCCGAGGGATAGTGCCTTCTTATTTAAGTAAGAGCCGAGATAGAGTATGATAAAGTTATCTGTGACACCTATCTGAATTTATGTGACTTATACGTGCATAGAATAGGTATAGTAGGTTCTAGTGTTTGTGTGGTTCAGGATAGGAAAGTTTATGGCACGAGGAGTTCTGTAAGTAGTTAATCACAACTGGCCACTGTTATCAAAAATTTACAAAACTTGTCGTGAACTGAACTTGCCTTGAAAGACCATATTAACATTCTGAATCTTATAGGAAGTAGAACGAATGGAAACTAAGAGAGAAGTTCCAACCATGGTCACCCGGAGAAGCACTAGGGGAAGGCCCCCGACTAGGGCAAGGGAAACTGCAAGTGCAACTGTGAAGCCAACAAAAGGGTCAACCAGGAAGCCGGCTGAGAAACCGGTTAAGGAGGAGGAGGTTGAGTTAGAAACGGGAGCCGAGGGATCTACCCCGATCAGGCCAAACTGAAAGAGACAGTAAAGGAAGCTATTGCCCAAGAGGTGCATCAGGTCCTGTCTGGAGTGATGCCCGCTCTGCTTGCGGAATTTGTGGAGCAGGTTAAGGGCGACAGTAAGAAGAGTACGGCTTCAGAAAAATTTGAAAAGAAAGGGGCAGTCAAGACTGAGGAATTGAGCGACGAGGGAGATCGGCTGGGTAACCATGATGGCCCTGAAACGGAAAAGAGGGCGAAGGGGTGTAGCTACGGGGATTTTTAGAGGTGTAAGCCCCCAACGTTTGATGGTACTGGTAACGCTGCCACTGCTCAGCGTTGGATTAGGGAAATGGAGGTCGTACTGAAGATCAGTGAGTGCCGTGAAAACCAAAAGGTGAAGTTTGCTTCCCATTCCCTTTTGGATCCAGCACTGTGTTGGTGGGATAACATTGCTGAGTCTTACGGAGAGGAGGCCATTGAGAGGATGAAATGGCCGGAGATGAAGAGGTTCGTGATAGAGGAGTACTGCCCGGAAAGAGAGCTTGACAAGGTCGAGCAAGAGTTTGTGAGTTTGGAGGCTGGAAATATGACTCACCAGGAGTACACTACAAAATTCAATGTAATGGCAAGTCTGGTGCCTGATTTGGTAACTCCTGAAGCCAAAAGGATCAAGAGGTACATACAAGGGTTGCCTCTAGACATTCGTAGGGACATGGTCACTGCTCGACCTAGTACTTTTAGGTCAGCAGTGGACCTCAGTGGAAGGTTGTACGATCATCGTAGGCCGGTGACAGTGGGTGAAACAAAGAAAGTTTGGAACACTAATGGGAAGAGGTATGGAAGTGGTAACTACCAACCGGGGAACAAGAAAATGAGAGTGGATGCAAAACAAGCGATCGTGAATGGGGTAGAAGAAATTAAGGAATGTGGGAAGTGCGGGAGGAGGCATCCTGGAGAATGCCGGATGGGTAGCCCTGGGTGCTACCGGTGTGGGAAGACTGGTCACTTGGCGAGAGAGTGCCCGAAAGTGGATAAGTGCTTCAACTGCCACGAGTCGGGGCACCGCAGCAATGATTGCAAGAAGGCTAAGGCGGGAGGCTCGGGAACTAGCGGGGAGGATGACAAAGGGCATGATGGAAAGCCCAAGGTCAAGGCAAGGGCTTTCACCATGAACAAGAAGGAAGCAAGGAAGGACCCGGACGTAGTGTCAGGTACGTTCCTTGTCAATGATGTTTGCGCCTCCATATTATTTGATAGTGGTGCCAGTAAGAGTTTTGTATCTGTATCCTTCTGTGCTACACTAGATGCTCAAACTAAGAAAATAGATGATGCCTTCGAAGTAGAAACGGCCGATGGTAAGTCCATTAGAATAGCCCGAGTGATAGAGGATTGCCACATTAAACTAGGAGGTCATTACTTTCCCGCACAATTGTTTGCCATGCCCTTAGGAGGTTTTGACGTCGTACTAGGGATGGATTGGTTGACTGCCCACGATGCTAACATAGTATGCCAGCAAAAGATGATCCGATTAACGGCCCCAGATGGTAGTCCGATTACGATCTACGGTGATAACGATTGCAAGGTTCCAAGGATCATTTCCGTGATCAAGGCGGAGAAATGTATGAGGCGAGGGTGCGGAGCTTATCTAGCGTGTGTCAAGGATGTTAAAGATAAAGCGAAAGAGTTGTCCGATGTACCAGTGATGTGGGACTTTCCTCACGTATTCCCGGAGGATCTACCCGGAATACCACCGGATAGAGAGATAGAGTTTCAGATTGACTTGCTGTCAGGAGCCCAACCCATTGCCAAAGCACCCTACCGCCTAGCTCCCTCCGAGATGAAGGAACTCATGTCACAACTGCAAGAACTCCTTGACAAAGGGTTCATTAGGCCCAACATTTCTCCATGGGGTGCTCCCGTGCTATTTGTGAAGAAGAAGGATGGCAGCATGAGGATGTGCATAGATTACAGGGAGTTGAATAAGCTGACCGTGAAGAATCGGTACCCTCTACCCCGGATAGATGATCTGTTTGATCAATTGCAAGGGGCAAGCTGGTTCTCCCGAATAGATCTCCGATCCGGATATCATCAACTGAAGGTAAGGGAGCAAGATATCCCAAAGACGGCCTTCCGAACACGCTATGGCCACTATGAGTTCCTGGTTATGTCTTTCGGGCTAACCAATGCTCCTGCGGCATTCATGGACTTAATGAATCGCGTGTGTCGCCCGATGTTGGACCGATCAGTGATAGTCTTCATTGACGATATTTTGATATACTCAAAGAATGAAGGAGACCACGCTTGTCATATTAAGGAGGTGTTAGAGACTTTACTAAAGGAGAAACTGTATGCGAAGTTCTCTAAATGTGCCTTCTGGCTATGGGAGGTGCAGTTTTTAGGGCACATTATAAATTCCGAAGGAGTCATGGTTGATCCAGCAAAGGTCGAGGCAGTTACACGATGGAATTCCCCAAAGACGCCATCCGAAATCCGTAGTTTCTTAGGATTAGCTGGCTACTATAGGAGGTTCATCAAGGATTTCTCAAAGATAGCTTCCCCATTAACAAGGTTAACGAGAAAGAACGTGCTATTCGACTGGGGAAAGAACAGGAAGATGCGTTTCTGGAATTGAAGGATAGACTGACCAAAGCTCCTATACTAACTCTACCGGAGGGAGATGAAGACCTAACGGTATACTCCGATGCTTCTTACTGCAGGCTAGGCTATGTGTTGATACAAAGAGGAAAGGTTATAGCTTACGCATCCAGACAGCTAAAGGACACGGAGGTTAATTACCCGGTTCACGATTTGGAACTTGCCGCAGTAGTGTTCGCATTGAAGATCTGGAGACACTATTTGTATGGAACTAAGTGCGCCATATTTACCGACCACAAAAGTCTGAAATATTTCTTTGAGCAGAAGGACCTAAATATGAGACAAAGGAGGTGGTTGGAGTTGATAAAGGATTACGACTGTGAAATCCATTATCACCCGGGTAAGGCGAACGTGGTAGCCGATGCCTTGAGCCGAAAGGAAGGATATGAACCGATCCGGGTGAAGGCGTGCCAACTAGTAGTGACCCCAGATGTTATGAGGATGATAAGCAAGCTTAAATGGACGCTTTAAAAGAGCAGCAAATCAATAAGGAAAGGATGGTCGGAAAAGTGGATGAATTGGTAGAAAACACATTGGGCGTTAAGACCTTCCATGGCAGGATATGGGTTCCGAAGCATGGTGACTTGCGGGAAAAGATTATGGATGAAGCACACAAGACCCGCTACTCAATACATCCAGGTGCAAATAAGATGTACCATGATTTGAAGAAAGATTATTGGTGGCCTGGGATGAAAAGAGATGTGGTTGCGTATGTAAACAAATGTCTCACGTGCCTACAGGTGAAGGCTGAGCACCAAAGACCTTATGGTTATGTTCAGCCATTAGAAGTACCAGAGTGGAAGTGGGAACATGTTACCATGGACTTCATCACCAAACTACCCCGCACGACAAAAGGCCGTGACGCGATATGGGTGGTTGTTGATAGACTGAATAAAAGTGCGCATTTCCTGCCAATCAAGGAAGCAATTAGTTCAGAAAAGCTTGCTGAACTATTTATCCGAGAAATTGTGGCGCGACATGGTATGCCCGTATCGATTGTTTCAGATAGGGATACGCGGTTCACCTTAAAGTTTTGGAAAAAGTTCAATGAAGAGATGGGTGCGAGGTTGCATGTTAGTACCGCATACCACCCCAGACCGATGGGCAATCGGAAAGAACGATCCAGACACTGGAGGATATGCTTCGGGCATGCGTTATCGAATTTGGCGGTAATTGGGATGATCATCTGCCACTAGCAGAGTTCTCCTATAACAACAGCTACCACGCCAGTATTAAGATGCCCCCATATGAGTTATTGTACGGTCGACGGTGCAGAACTCCTATTTGTTGGGGTGATGTCGGACAGAAGGAGCTAGGAAGCTTAGAAGTTGTGGAAGCCACAACGGAAAAGTTGGAGAAAATCAAGGCGTATATGAAGGCTGCCAAGGATAGACAAAAGTCATACGCCGACAAAAGAAGGAGACCAATAGAGTTCAGCGTGGGTGATAGGGTAATGCTAAAAGTGTCACCATGGAAGGGAATCATCCGATTTAGGAAGAGGGGAAACTGAGTCCCAGGTTCATCGGACCATTCGAGGTACTAGCACGAGTTGGGGACGTAGCTTACAGGCTAGACCTTCCAGAAGAATAAAGTGGGATTCACCCTACCTTTCATGTGTCGCACTTAAGAAAATGTTTAGCACCAAATGAGGCAGTCGTACCTCTAGATGACATCGAGGTGGACGAGAAGCTGAACTATGTAGAGCAACCAGTGGCTATACTGGATCGGAAGGAGAAACAATTGAGAAATAAAGTAGTCAAGCAAGTCAAGGTGCAATGGAAACACCGAAAAGGGTCGGATGCCACCTGGGAATCCGAGGAGGAAATGAGACGCCAATACCCCAATCTGTTTAATGACGAGTCAGGTTTTGAGAACGAAACCTAAATAAGGCGGGGAGACTTGTAACGCCCCGAAATTTCCCGAAACGAGCCATTTAATAATAATGGGCTTTTAAGGGTTAATTTAAGAAATAAAGGGGTAAATTAGTGGGCTATGGATCAAATTAGCCTTAATGGGCTAGACTTGATGGGTTTAAGGGCCCTAATCAGCCCTTAAACATGCATGAGAAGCTCCATCTTCCACCATTTCAACCCTAGCCACCAAATTCGTAGAGAGAGAAAGTAGAGAGAGAAAGTGAAGAAATTCAAGATTTGGAGCTTGAAGGTTTGAAGGATTGAAGTTCTAGTGGATTGGAGCATCAAAACACAAGAAAAGAGTAACAAAACGAGGTAAGAATCAGCCTCTAAGGCCTTCTGTAGATCAAACCCGGATTCTAGGGTTTTGGGGTTTTGAAAAGTTTAAAGAAACACATAAAGGTCGAATTTTTACGTATGAAACGTGTAAAAAGCTTAGATTTGGTTTCATGGAAGGTAAAATAAGGATTTGGACGTAAAAAGTTAAGGTTTTGAGTTAAAAATGGGCTGGATCTGAGTTTCTGTTCATCCAGCGAAACTAGGCCCCGATCCAGCAAATTTAAGCATTTAACCAGCGAAACTGCACAGTAGTTCAGCGAGACTAGGAGAAGTTCCAGCGAAACTACAGTTTCGCTGGGGCGAAACTATAGTTTCGCCGGTAATCTCGCTAAGACCTAGACTGATCCATAGACTTTGCGAGAATAGGGAATTCCAACGAAAGTTGGGCGCTCAAGGCAGCGAATCTGTCTAGCGAAACTAGCAGAAGTGCTACCCAGCGAAACTGCAGGCGAAACTGTAGTTTCGCTTTAGCGAAACTATGGGCGAAACTATGAAGAAAATGACGTTTTTGCATGTTAACTTTCGTGCAGCTAGAGTATTCAGGCTATAGCCTAAGTGTCTTAGAATTTAAGCTACTTGGACAAGTTCAGGTGAGTTCTAGATCCCCTATTTTATACATGCCTTAAATGTTTTGGGGTGGTATGCATACTAATATATATACCTTTTTATGACCAGTTCTTTTAGAGTAAAGTTTTACTTACTATCTTATATGGGAAACGGGATTTTCTAACGAATTGATAACGTGTTTTCCTTATTGAGATGTAACCTTGTAGTGATGGATTGCCTTCGAGATGTGTTGTGTTGTATTAAATATATAACTTAAATAAGAAAGTGAAACGTAAAGAAAGGTTATGTGACCCATAACGTGTACCTGGATAAAGTAAAGTCTTGCAAGTAAAGTCCTGCAGGCAAGGGATAAAGTAAAGACTTGCAAGCGATGGCTAAAGGAGGGTTGCATTTGTTGTGCCCTCACCCGGATAAAGAAATGCTCGAACAGGCAGGTCTGTAAGCCCTGAATTGGCATGACATTAATGGCCCGATCGAGTACGACTGTAAGCCCTTAATTGGCATGTCGGTAAAGTCCTAGGTGAGCCTAGGCACCGATTGTGACAGAGAATTGACGGATAAAGAAGAGTAATAAATAACGAGAAATGAAAAGAAATGATAAAGTATCGATAAAGTGATAGCCTGTATGTATTGATACTTGATAGACGAGAACTATTTTCAAATTCTAAAGCTAATGCCTTTACAAAAAGTTATTTACAAAGAAAACCTAGAATTCACTCAGCGAAGCTGACTTTTGTATGCATATCAGTTGACAGGTAAAAGTTAGAGCGACGGAATAGAGGCATGGGATTGAAGCTTCTTGGTACTAGAAGACTGGCATCCCGAATGAAGAAAAGCTAAACAAGAACCCCTAAATAGTTTTGTGGATTAAAGACAATGTTTATATTTTACTTGTAATGACTTGAAATGACAGTAACTTTCCGCTGCAATATATATATATCTTATATGTATATGAGTAAATGATTGTTTTAAATAGATGTTTTGCTGTGAGACTTCCCTGAGAAAGGTGGGCCTTACAGTTTTGATGTTTAAAGACAATGTTTATATTTTAACTTATCTATATTGTAATGAATTGAAATTACCGTATCTTCCGCTGCGATAGTTACTTATACATATATGAGTAAATAATTGCTTTAAATCTGTGTTTTGCTGTGAATGACCAACTGTGAGGTCCCCCTGGGAAAGGAGGGCCTTACACTTCATCCTTTAGAATCATGTTGTGCAATATCATGCATGCGTAAACGATGCTCCGAATCTTGTCAACTGTCATAGCCCCGCATCAGTCGCCTAAGTATGCGTCATTTTCCTTTTAGCGCACCGAAAGCTCTTTCAACATCTTTCCTAGCTGACTCTTGCACTTTCTTGAATATCTTTTTATTCGGATTGGCCGGATATGGAATGATTTCACAAACGTTGACCAAGTAGGATAGATCCCGTCGGTAAGATAGTATCCCCGTTTATATAGATGTCCATTTACATAAAATGGACACTTGGGTGCGGTACCATTCCTTTCAGGTAGGGTCGTAAATGAGCCGAATCGAGCCGAGCCAGGATGGGCTCGAGCTCGAGCTGGAAACTCCGGCTCGAGTTCGGCTCATGAAAAGCTAGAGCCAGCTCGTGGCTCGTTCGAGGCGGCTTGATTATTTTTTTTCACATAATTTATTTATATGAAAACACAAGAAAATATATATTAGGGTTTTTTACTTTTGTTGGTAACTCCGTACTTAGGAAACAAATATCATTATTTTGAATATAATAATCTACTATCAAGTTATATATTTTTTTAAACAGAATACTTAATGTTTCTAAAAAGAATACACTTTTAGTTAAAAAAATATTTTTAAAATCCTAATATAAAAATAACAATCATAATAATAGTAGTAGTAGTAATAATAATTATTATTATCATACTATATATATATATATATGTATGTATGTATGTATGTATATGTATATTATATGCCCTCAGTCACGAGCCGAGACAACGAACCGAGCCACGATCCGAGCTAACGAATCAAGCCACGAGCCGAGCTTGAACCGGGCTAACCCTGGCTCGAGTTTGGCTTGTTTAGAATTTGAGCCGAGCCGAGCCGAGCCGAGCCGACTCGATTAGATACGAGCTTTTTTCGAGCTGAGCTTTTTTCGAGCTTATCTCGAGCGAACTTCAAACCGCGAACTTTTTACACAGCCCTGCTTTCATGTTGAAATATTGGGGATTGATTAAAAACGTTGATGTCGTTGTTTGACCCGGACGGGCCGCAAAAACCATGCCAAAACCACATATCATATGAAGCCACCGCTTCGAGCATGACCATCAAATATTGGTGATCACCTCTCATATATTGGCCTCACAACTCGGTCGGACACATCCTCCAAACAAAATGTGTACAATCTATACTCCCAAGCATACCGGGAAGGTGATGCTTATCCTTGGTGCCTGGTACAAAAGTGCAACATCGTGGCTTGTAGGTCTACGAAGGAACTCCCTACCATATAACTTGAAATTTGATAATCACATAGCGAAATGCGAGCAGACATATATAATACTCGTCTTCGGTGTTACCTGTTGCGAGTTGTCTGACCGCCAATGTGCATTTTTATAGCGGGGTGAAACTCTTTTTGTACCTCCCGTCAAGCCCATCCTGAAACCATTCTTCATTTGATTTAATATCATCGACTATTTTTAAGAATAAACGTTTCGACATACGATACCTTCCTCGAAACATTTATTCATCGTATTTCGAATCGTTAATGAAATAGTCGTTCATAAGTAGTTCGTGACCCATTACATGATCGCATGGAACGTATCTTTTTTAGAAGAACAACTCGCCGTATTCTCTAGGGATCTTTCGAAAAGATTTTTCATAAACCATAAACTGCTATCATATGAATCCGTTTCATTTTCGGAAATGTACAATTCTAGATACACGTCAGACATGGTTGATAGTGTTTGTGTAATTGTTGCATTTGTATGATTTTGTTTGAGTTTGTGTAGATAATATTGTGTATGTGTATGAGTATTTATAGTGTAAAAATAATTTTTTTTACCTTAGCCCGCGCCCAACGACTAAAATTTTAACGGCTATATAGCCGTTACACCTCGGCTACACATCGGCGAGTGTAACCCAATCAAACCAACCAGGGTGGCTACCCGAGGGGGTGGCGGCGGTGTTACCGCCCGGGTACCACATACCCGATACCCCCTTCGGGCACCGCCCCCTCCTCCCTAAGTGTGTTTTGATGCATGCTAATCAAGATTAAACTTGTTTTCATGCAAGTAAATGTTATTTTGAGTACGTATGGGCGTGTTATTGTATGAAATGTATCAAGTGTATAAAGCCATAAAAATGCACATGTGGATTGAATGGGAGGGCATATTCATTTTCCAATAATTATGCACATATGTTAAATAAAGGAGGGATCCTAAGAAAACCAAAAAAGTTTTAGGAAAACCAAGAAAATCAATTCCAACCAATCATAATTTTTCATTATATATTTATATTATTATTTTTAAAGGGTGTTTTAGTAATTTTATATATAATATATTTTAGTAACTACTCATTGTTGACCAAAACCCATCTTTTTCTCCATAATTAACAAATCAATATACAGAGTTTTTGAAAAAACTAATTCATAGAACGATTGCGTTCTTGACCGATTCATCTACCATATACGGATGGTATCTCAAAAATCAAAGTTAGAGGTTGTTGATGATGATGAAATAACTCAGATGTCGCATGGTTTGTTAGCTAATCAACGAGTAAGAGGGTTATGGTGATTAAATCGAGGTAGAGGTTAGCGACTATTAAATTGGTTCTTGATAGACTTGATCATTGGATGGGTTCACGAGTACATTTTTTTTTTTCAGCCGTGGATGGTGATTAAAGAAAGAAGAAGTAACTTGTTATGTAACTTGGGTTACATATACGTAACCAAAGAATAAGTCCACCGAAGAACATAAAAAGGATCTGAGGTATCATTAGAGGGAAGAACAACAATGAAAACAAGGAAGGAGATGTAAAACCTTGGTTACGTATACGTAACCCACTACATATGTAACTTGTATGAGTTACATACACATACTTGACCATTTTGATTTGTCATAGATCCTTTAATCATTCGTTTCTACATAACCAATTTTAGAGGAACTTTAATTGGCTCAAGCATTCATCTTTTCATTTGATCGAGAAGGCAATAGTTTCTTTATTATTTTGAACTGATTATTAACACTAACAATATTTTTTTTGAATTTTTTGATTTTGTATATAAATGAGTCATTACGTATATCTAAGTTTCATCATTTTAATGTAAAAGCAATCATATTGCCATTTTTGTTTAGCTTTTGATTGCTTACATATATGGAAGTTTTACCATAATAACGGAACAATATACATGTCTATTTTTTTCTTTCTTTGCATATTGTTTACATATATGTAGTTTGTCAAAATTATGTAATAATAACTAGTTTTTTAGAACAGAATATACTATACATATTTCAAGCATTGCAAATATGTAGCTTGTCAAAATTATTAATAATAATTATTTTTCTTATAACATAACATACTAGATTGTTTATATATATCTATATTTGTCAAAGTTATGTAATAATAATTGGGTTTTTTACAATAGAATATACTAGATTTGTTGTTATACTAAAATCCTCAGGTTTATTTGATGTTTTGTTTGTAGGAAGATGCCTTATGCATCAATGTATACGAATCTCCTAACAAAACATGACATTAGATTCCTAATATCCCAGGGGCATACATGTTTCTTGTAGGGAGCAAATATGATTTGTGATTCGATTTGATTTAGTTTGTTAGATGATATGTCATTCAATTTGGTTGTGTTTACATATAAGTAAGCAAGTTACTTATGTGTTTACATATACGTAAGCTGGTTTACATATGGCTGTATCAATTTACTATAGAATTATTTTTAAAAAAAATAATGGACATAAAGTGAATTGTTGATTAATACAAAGATGATGAAGATGAAGCCAATTGTTGGATTTTTTTAAATGTAATTTATGATAGAGGAGAAAGAATAGTAAATGTATGAATTTTGATTGTGGTTTCCAAAAGTATCATTTTTTTTGTTTCAAAATTATCCTTATGTCATTAATATGATCTATCTGAACTTTGAATTATTTACTAAAATATCACTGTGTATATCAACCATTGATCAAATAGATCAATGGCGTAGATTTGGTTTTCTTGGTTTTTTAGTAAATCATGATTTTCTTAGAAACCCTCCCCATGTTAAATAATTACTCATACAAAATTAATCAACGTATATAAATATTCACTCAACTTATATTGTAATTACCCAAACTATGCTTATAATTATGCATAAACGTAATTGTGCATAATATACCAACATTTTTACATAAAAGTAGTTTTTATAAAGATTATATTAATATTATACTAAAATTAAAGAATAAAATTTCAATTTATAGTGTAATTTTAAAAATAAATGTCGTATAATATTTGTTTACATAAAAGAATGCATAAACTTAAAAATGGTATAAATAATCTAATTGCTTACATTAACCTTCTTTACTACTACTTAAGACTTGAAGTTTCGGTTTTTTTATTAATGTTATTCTCAAAAAAATAAACTTTTAAAAAATATTTTTCCCAAACATTTAATTTTTTTAAATATACGAAATATTTTAAAGTTGATATTTTTAAAAAGTAAACTTTTTATAAACCATAAATAGTTAAAGTTGATAGTTAAAATAAGGAAATTTTAAAAAATGACTTTGTAAAAAATGGTTTTTTAAAACTAAACTAGTTATTTCTCCCGCGCGTTGCCGCGGGAGCTTGATAAAGTCCAAAACATAATCGAAAATGCACAGCAAAATCAATGATACTCCAAAGAAAAAAACAGAGGAATCTACCCTAGTTGTTGTAGATGAATATTAAAATAAAACAATCAATGAAGTTACAAGTGTACAAGATGCTCGTGTTAGATGCATTTACTTTCCGTGCAATAATCCATCTCTAGACGTACATAATTCAAAAAGTATGATCAACTTTAACGAAGATCATGTGCACCACGAGAAACACGAGAAATAGATCTAAACAATTCCAGAGGATACAGTCACAAATCGAAACACCTACTGTTAGCGATCACGGAGATTATCTATTTGATGTATATCATCACAAATTGAGATTATGAGCACGTATTTGCAGATGCATATAGACAATAGAGATATCATAATCACGAGAATAAACGTATAGATCAATGAAATCAAATGTACCTGAATCGGTAATCTCACTGCTTCGTGAATCATCTCTGTTGAAATCAACATCAACAGTGTCCGCATAGCCATTACCACGGCTATCACCGCACTCAAACGCAACATCTACCTTCTTCTTCGAATCAACATCAACATCTTCAATTCCATCACCATTTCCACCGGTCAAAGGCTCAAAGCAGGCTTGATCGACTAACCTGAGCCGAATCGGAAGTTAAAAGCAGAACCAAGTCACTTCCCGAGATAGTCTCATAAATATCTCCAAGAGTTCCAGCTTCTTCAGTAAAGCCAGTAGCACGAGCCTCATTAAACGAACTCGAACCCTTTCTTAAACCAATCTATTTCAAGATACCAAAAACAAAAAAAAACAGTCAAACACTTGCAAGTTCCAATCTACCACTACAATGACCAATGCAAAAAAGAATCAAAAGAAAAAAACTTCAATTTTACCTTCACAACAATATCAGATTTTGCTTCTGCAAGAGAATCCCTATGATTCTGAGCTTGAGCAGGACCCTACAAAAACAACCCAATTAAAATGATATTAATATCATCAACATCTTGTTTCTACCACTGTTCCACAATTATTAACAAATCCTTAATCAAAGCAGTAGTATTACAAACCTTAGAGGCCCAACCAATAGCACCAATCTGCTTGATACCATTAAAAGCATCAGGCAACAAATGGAACAAATCTCTTCCTCCTTTCACAATATACTACACAATCATCAAAACAAACATCAGATACAAAAGCACTTATATAGTTATATACATAAAAGAAGGTGAAAAACCTCATCATCTCTGTTGAAATCAACATCAACAGCCTCCGCATCGCCATTACGATGGCTATCACCGCACTCAAACGCAACATCTACCTTCTTCTCCGAATCAACATCAACATCTTCAATTCCATCACCATTTCCACCGGTCAAAGGCTCAAAGCAGGCTTGATCGACTAACCTGAGCCGAATCGGAAATTAAAAGCAGAACCAAGTCACTTCCCAAAACTTATCATTAACAAAATCATTTTTTTTTGCAAAATCCATGTTGAAAGAAAAAGTGCAGTAAGTTTTGAGTAAGGTAACTTTATGCATGATGCGACGAACAACAT
>JABSNV010000939.1:247500-310000 GCA_024085815.1 Flaveria linearis
ACCACAAACAATGTGCACGAAGCTGACCCAGTCACCTAGGCGAGCGGCAAGAATCCCATACATATGGTCAATCACAAGGATTGGACCCCAGTGTGCATCCTTCTGGGGTAGCTAACCCGCACATAGTTGAGCTAACACCCTTCATTAGGTGTGAACCTCCATACATTTGCTTGCAACCCTTTCTTACATTCATTCATTCGTTAATGCATGCATTCTTTCATTACGTTCCTCTTTTCATTATCTTCCACTTTACGTTACATAATACTTTCGATTCATTCATTAACACAACACGTAAAGCCACGGGAAAGATAACCATACATCATAATAATAAGGAACATCAACATACACAGTAGCATCATCATACGAGGCATCATCACACATACATAACATACATCATGCATAAACATGCAATATCATCAGGCCCAACATACCCTCTAAGACCTCAATAGTCATCTTACATGAACTTACGGGAACTTCCACGTCAAAACTTATATCTGCAAGATGTGCTTCAAATTATACATATAAAACATATCAATTACACATCAATTATTTTATAAACTCTTACTGAAAATGATGATTTGATACCTAAATCGTTCATATTGTGTTTTCAGGTGTTGTGAAGGGCAAGATGGACAAAAGGAGCATATTTGACAAGAAATTAAAGAAATCCAAGCTTAAAGTTCCAAGCATGGGGCCGTGCCTCATTTAGCACGCCCCCATGCCTTGCCTGAAACACACCCCCGTGCTAATTTGACACACCCCCGTGATTGGACATCTGACAGGACAAAAAGTACTGTTCCCCAAAAGCAGTCACGGGGCCGTTCCCCAGGAGGCACGAGGCCGTGTTTGCCCATTTCACGGGGCCGTGCCCCATTTGTCACGGGGCCGGGCCCGACAACTCCTGCACGTACGAGCCGACCAACTTTTGTAAGCATTGTACTATCACGGGGTCGTGCCTTTTAGGCACGGGGCCGTGCTTAAACACTCCAGAAAGCCTATAAATAGGACTTCATTTTCAACTTTGAGGAGAGCTTTTGGGAGGTGAAGTGCTAGTGTTCCCTATCTGGAACCCAGCCTTTGGAGGTCCTTAGAAGGTTTTGGAGGTCCATTCAACACTTAGAAGAAGCTCGGGATCGTTTAACATCATCCATAGTGAATCATCGGTTTGATTGTTCTAATTTATCGATGATTTCATTACTATCTTCTATCTTTGTTGTTAGGTTCAAGCTCATTATGAGCTAAACTTCATTTGTTATCCTATTTAATGAAACTTATGTAATTTGTGATGAACTAATGGTGTGACAAATATTGTGTTAATGTTATGGTGGTCTTGGGAAAACTTTTGATGGGTAGCACCTACATTTGAACAGGGGGTTATAAGTTTATGGTTTGTAATTGTGATTGTCATACACGGTTGAAAAACGTATGATCAACTTTTATTCATAACAACTATGGCTAATTAACTAGAGATGGTTATTAGAAATCATAAGACCTTAACTTTCTGATCATTTACGGGTTCCCTTTTATTAGTCTGAGAAATCTACAGTAATTGTTATGGTTTTCTAAAATTAATGGTATGTTAGAATAGAACTTGATCAACTCTCTTCTTACATTAAGTTATGTTTTCAGAAATCATATGTCGAAAAGGACACAAAAGATTTACCTACATCACTAGGGCCTTGACCTAAGCAGTAAATCTCAACCTGTGTTGGTCCTGGTCACTACGGAGCGGATAGACGAGAAATCGCGCTAGCTCATCTTTATAAACGTTAACACAATTACTTTATTCAATATCTTTAATCACACCACCAATTCATCACAGTTGCATAAGTGTAATCTAAATTAGGATAACAGCCTTACTTCACTGAAAGAATCACCAAAAGTCTCAATCTATCTTTATCTATCTTTATTTATTGTTATTCTGTTTAACTTATCATTTTCTAAATCAAAACTGATAGTCAATTATGAGGGTTGTTGAGTAGGCTTAGTGTGTCCACGGATTGATACTCGGTTCTTACCAACACTATATTATCTCACGATAGGTACACTTGCCTTTTGTGTGTGTAGTTAGTATTAGTAATAACCATTTAAAACTGAATCTGTGCAAAAAACCTTTATCAAAATATATATACTATCCGCACGCATCAAGTTTTTGGCGCCGTTGCCTGGGACACATGGTAGTTTGAAGGAAATCCAAATTTTTGACTATTTTGTTTTACTTAAAAAAAATTATAAAAATAAAAAAAGAAGAAGTCGATCCACATAATGCTATCAAGGTTGAAAACAATGAGGGACTAAGCTTCAAAGTTAATGGTCATCGGTTAATGGCCAAATCGATGTACCAACTAAGATTTTCCCGGAGGTGATAAACCTCCACCTCATTAAAAACTAAGTGTAGGGAAGGGTCTAGCCAAGGACCCGTAACCAAAACATGGCTCTATGTTACTTTTCAGTCTGTTTATTTTTATTTTGTTTTGTTTAGGACTTTAACTTTCTGCTTAAATAAATTGGTGATGTTTTAGATTAATCCCGATGTATTCTTTTGAGCTCATTCAAGGCGGCTATGGAAAAACGATCGCACGCATTTGACTCATCATTTTAGGGGAGTTTTCGTTTGCCTTTCTCTACTTAATATTATTGTGAATCACATTGAGGACAATGTGAAGTTTAAGTGTGGGAAAGGGTATCTATGCTTGATACTTTTCTTATAAATAGGTCCAAGTTATAATTAAATCTTTGCAAAAAGTCACTCTACTTTTAATGTTTGTGGCAACAACACAGGAAACATGAAATAATTTTTGATAAAACAAAATATAAATATACGTTTTCGAGAAATAAATAAGCAAATAAAGCAAAACCAAATAACCTTAAAAATGTTTTTTGTGATATCCTGAAAAGCAAAAAGAGTTGGTGAAAATATTCAAACATGTAAAATGAAACACTTATACCCAATTCCATCCTATGTGTGAGCTTATTTTTGAGCCTTAAACAAGCTTTTGCATTTATGCAATTTTGCTTTCATTACGGATATATTGAGGGTGCCTTATGTTGCATGTGAATTAGAACTTGTTTGGGTATACATTTCAAAATCTTATAAGTTTTTCTTGCATAAAAAGGATTTAGGCAATTAGGAAAAACCGACATTCGAGCCTCTACCATTTTCAAATATCCTTACCCAAACATTATCCCTAGTTAGCCCCGTTGAGCTTACACGTTTTTCATTTTTAATCACCCGAACCATGAAGTCACTAAACCAAAAAGCCTTGAACAAAACCCTTTTTCGATAAAGACATGTTTTGGCTTATTTCCAAAAAAAAAAGAAAAAGAAAAAAAGAAAGAAGAAGAAAACTAGTTCCATCATTTTATGGTATTTCAAGATATGTGCTCAAGAAAGGAAAAATGATATGAGAGATGCCCAACGTGTGGGGAACTGGTTTCACAAAGGAAAGTGAAACAAAAACCAAACAGAATCCAAGAATTCGACATCCAATTCCGTTGGGTGCAATTAGGCTTCAAGCCGAACGACCCTTTAAAAAGGATAGCTACGTATATCATCGGGTTAAGGAGGAGGTCCAGTTTTGAAAGTGAAATACGGTCTTGACTATCTGACCATAAACGAGTCCTCGAGTTTGTATATCCCTTGCAGCTTGAGTATTGTATAGGGAAACCTTTTTATTACTTTCCTGATAGTTTATATCAATCAAATAAGCCAGATCATCTTCTTTAGCATTTAGCCACTTTTTCCCCAAATAATCCATACCCTAAACCTAAGCCAAGTTACAACCTATCAAAGACCTAATGATTTATGCAAGTAAATACCTAACATAGGTGGAGATTTGATCCCTTACCAAGCATATGATTTCACACGTATTCATAGTAGGCAATTGAGCGTATTAGTCATACTTCATATTATGTATGATTCCATATATATAGCCGAGTGTGAGTGCACCTTGTGAGAAGTGTGAATTTTTACATTAAAAATATTTAGAAACCATTCCATTGCTTGAAAGGATATCATTCCACATGTGCTTAACCGTGTATATTTGGGTAAACCAAGTTTGCTTGTATAGTTCTCAAAAAACATATTTATATCTTGAGTTATTTGGTTTTGGTGGTGTTGCTATTTTGAGTGATTTTGCTTGAGGACAAGCAAAGTTTAAGTGTGGGGATATTTGATGTGCTTCAAATTATACATATAAAACATATCAATTGCACATCAATTATTCTATAAACTCTTACTGAAAATAATGATTTGATACCTAAATCGTTCATATTGTGTTTTCAGGTGTTGTGAAGGGCAAGATGGACAAAAGGAGCATATTTGACAAGAAATTGAAGAAATCCAAGCTTAAAGTTCCAAGCATGGGCCGTGCCTCATTTGGCACGCCCCCATGCCTTTCCTTAAAGACACCCCCGTGCTAATTTGACACACCCCCGTGATTGGACATCTGATAGGACAAAAAGTACTGTTCCCCAAAAGCAGTCACGGGGCCGTGCCCCAGGAGGCACGGGCCGTGTTTGCCCCTTTCACGGGTCGTGCCACATTTGTCACGGGGCCGTGCCCGACAACTCCTGCACGTACGAGCCGACCAACTTTCGTAAGCATTGTACTATCACGGGGCCGTGCTTAAACACTCCAGAAAGCCTATAAATAGGACTTCATTTTCAACTTTGAGGAGAGCTTTTAGGAGGTGAAGTGCTGGTGTTCCCAATCGGGAACCCAGCCTTTGGAGGTCCTTAGAAGGTTTTGGAGGTCCATTCAACACATAGAAGAAGCTCGAGATCGTTTAACATCATCCATAGTGAATCATCGGTTTGATTGTTCTAATTTATCGATGATTTCATTACTATCTTCTATCTTTGTTGTTAGGTTCAAGCTCATTATGAGCTAAACTTCATTTGTTATCCTATTTAATGAAACTTATGTAATTGTGATGAACTAGTGGTGTGACAAATATTGTGTTAATGTTATGGTGGTCTTGGGAAAACTTTCGATGGGTAGCACCTACATTTGAACGGGGGGTTATAAGTTTATGGTTTGTAATTGTGATTGTCATACACGGTTGAAAAACGTATGATCAACTTTTATTCATAACAACTATGGCTAATTAAATAGAGATGGTTATTAGAAATCATAAGACCTTAACTTTCTGATCATTTACGGGTTCACTTTTATTAGTCTGAGAAATCTACAGTAATGTTATGGTTTTCTAAAATTAATGGTATGTTAGAATAGAACTTGATTAACTCTCTTCTTACATTAAGTTATGTTTTCAGAAATCATATGTCGAAAAGGACACAAAAGATTTACCTACATCACTAGGGCCTTGACCTAAGCAGTAAATCTCAACCTGTGTTGGTCCTGGTCACTACGGAGCGGATAGACGAGAAATCGCGCCAGCTCATCTTTATAAACGTTAACACAATTTCTTTATTCAATATCTTTAATCACACACCGATTCATCACAGTTGCATAAGTGTAATCTAAATTAGGATAACAGCCTTACTTCACTGAAAGAATCACCAAAAGTCTCAATCTATCTTTATCTATCTTTATTTATTGTTATTTTGTTTGACTTATCATTTTCTAAATCAAAACTGATAGTCAATTATGAGGGTTGTTGAGTAGGCTTAGTGTGTCCACGGATTGATACTCGGTTCTTACCAACACTATATTACCTCACGATAGGCACACTTGCCTTTTGTGTGTGTAGTTAGTATTAGTAATAACCATTTAAAATTGAATCTGTGCAAAAAACCTTTATCAAAATATATATACTATCCGCACGCATCACTGCACTTTCCCCCGAAAGCCAGAAATTAGACTACGCCTTTCCTCGGGTACACCAGCCCTATTTGGGCGTATGGGAACCCTTCAGTCGCATGGCCTCCAGGCGACTGAACATCATGCGAATGGACCTCATGCGGATGAACACCCATGCGGATGAACACTCCAATCGTGCGAATGGACCTTATGCGGATGAACACTAATGCGGATGAACACTTGTGCGAATGGGGCCCTCAGTCACATGGCTCCCCATGCGACTGGCCTCCAATCGTGCGAATGGATCTCAATCATGCGAATGAACTCCAATCGCACTTCATTCGGCCGTATGGTCTCCAGTCGGTCCCCTAGCCCTAGCTGATGCCGAATGCAGTTCATCCTGAACCCAATCTGCCATTTTTCGACCTCCAAGCTCATCCAAACCCATTCTAAGCCCAAATCAACCATCCTAAACCTTAGAATGCATACCACAGCACCATTCAAGCACACACAAGCTCGGAAACAAACTCCAAACGCATCACCCGCAAACACACACAAATGGGTCAAACACACACACACGCATAAAACGATTTTCAGATGTGTGCCAGCCCCAAAATAATTCAAAATGTGTAAAAGAGGGGTCCTAGAACTCACACAAACTACCCCGAGAAGTAGAGCTTCGTTTAGACCCGCTACACGATGATTTCCAAGCCCAAACCCCTCGAACCAAGCCTTTTTCTCTCTTTTCTCCCTTTCTTCTTATCCTCTCTTTTCTTTGCTGAAAATATGGGTGTGGGGAGAGGGTAAGGGCTGCCCTCTCCCTTCAAATATCTCCACTTACCCAACTTTCTCACATTGGAGAGTTTGGTCCCCCGACTTGGGACTTTATTTCTTTTCTTCTTTCGTCGGCTTCAAGAAAATATCCGCGTGTTACAAGTCCACCCCCTTTATATAGGTTTTGTCCCCGAATCCTGTTATTACTCGAACAAACGTGGGTAATGATGTCTCATTTCTTCTTCAGTCTCCTACATTGACTTGGATCCCTTCCTGTGCTTCCACTGTACACGCGCTAGAGCAACCACTTTATTTCTCAGCCTCTTCTCTTTTCGATCGATGATTGCCACTGGTTGCTCCACATAATTGAGTCGTTCGTCTACTTCGATATCCTCCAGTGGAACAATCATATCTTCATCTACCAAGCACTTCCTTAGATGAGATACGTGAAATGTCGGATGAATTCCACTTAACTCATCTGGTAAATCCAATCTGTAGACCACCTCTCCTACTTGAGCAATGATTCGGAAAGGGCCTATGTATCTCTGGCTCAACTTGCCCGCTTTCGGAAATGAATAATACCCTTCCAAGGTGAGACCTTCAACATAACCCGGTCACCCACCTGGAACTCAATCGGTCTGTGTCGTTTATCAGCATACGACTTCTGTCTATCTTTGGTTGCCTTCATGAAGGCTTTGATCCTTTCAAGCTTTTCATTCGTAGCCTCGATCACCTCGACGCTCCCTAACTCTTTATGACCAATATCACCCTAACAAACGGGTGTTCTGCATCTCCTACCATATAACATCTCATAAGGTGGCATACCAATGCTGGCATGATAGCTGTTTTTGTATGAGAATTCAGCTAACGGTAAGTGGTCATCCCAACTTCCCCCAAAATCAATCACACATGCCCAAGCAGGTTCACCAATGTCTGAATGGTCCTTTCTGACTGACCATCAGTCTGGGGATGATAAGCCGTGCTAATGTGTAACCTCGTCCCCATCGCATTGTGGAATTTCTTCCAAAATTTGGATGTGAACCGGGTGTCACGATCAGACACAATAGACACCGGCACACCATGATGAGTTACAATTTCCTTGATGAACAAATCAGCCAAACTCTCAGATGAATATGTCTCGCGGATCGGTAGGAAGTGAGCACTCTTCGTCAACCGGTCAACAATCACCCATATAGCATCATAGCCTTTCGGAGTACGTGGCATCTTCGTAATGAAATACATGGTGATGTGCTCCCACTTCCATTCCGGTATATCCGAAGGATGGATCTTCCCATACGGTTTTTGATGCTCGGCCTTCACTTGCAAGCAAGTAAGGCACTTACTCACATACTCCACTACGTCACGCTTCATACCCAACCACCAATAATCTTTCTTCATGTCTTGGTACATCTTTGTAGCACAGGGATAATAGAGTATCGAGTCTTATGAGCCTCATCCACAATCTTCCCATGTAGATCCCCAAAATGAGGAATCTACATCCGCCCGAATCGGGTTTTAACACCGAGTGTGTTTTTCATCCAATTCCGTAACTAGACCTCTCATCCTTTCAGAGTTAAGATGATCTTCTTTCAATGCCTCATTTTGAAACTCTGACTTGCTTCATCACATCAGAGGTCATAATCAACTGGTACGCCTTCACCCGAATCGGCTCAGGCCTTTCCTTTCGGCTAAGGGCATCCGCCACCATGTTGGCTTTGCCCGGATGATAATGGATCTCATAATCATAATCCCTTATGAGCTCCAACCATCTTCTCTGCCTCATGTTCAAGTCTTTCTACTCGAAGAAGTACTTCAAGCTCTTGTGGTCAGTGAAAATGGTGCATTTCGTCCCGTAAAGATAGTGCCTCTAAATCTTTAGTGCAAAGACCACAGTTGCTAGCTCCAAGTCATGAGTAGGATAGTTAACCTCATGAACCTCCAACTGTCGGGATGCGTTGGCTATAACTTTTCCTCTCTGCATTAACACACACCCCAACCCCAAGTAGGAAGCATCAGAGTAAACCACCAGATCTTCACTTCCATCCGGTAATGACAAAACAGGAGCTTGAGTCAGCCTCACCTTTAACTCCTCGAACGCCTTCTCTCGAGCTAGACCCCATACAAACTTTACATTCTTACGAGTCAACTTGGTTAGTGGAGAGGCGATCTTAAAGAAGTCTTGAATGAATCTTATGTAATAGCCCGCCAAACCCAAGAAACTACGGATCTCAGATGGCGTCTTTGGAGACTTCCATTGCATCACCGCTTCCACCTTTGTTCGATCCACCATAATCCCCTCCGGATTCACCACGTGACCCAAGAATTGAACCTCACGCAACCAATACGTGCATTTGGAGAACTTGAATACAACTTCTCCCTTCTCAACGTCTCCAACACCTCTCGAATGTGACCGGCATGCTCTATCTCGCTCTTCGAATAAATCAAGATATTATCAATAAACATAATCACTGATTTATCCAACATCAGCCGACTCACTCGGGTCATCAAATTCCTAAAAGCAGCTGGCGCGTTGGTCAACCCAAATGACATAACGAGGAACTCGTACTGACCATAACGTGTGCGAAAAGCTGTTTTAGGAATGTCCTGCTCCTTCACCTTTAGCTGATGGTAGCCAGATCGAAGGTCGATCCTTGAAAACCAATTGGCATCTTGAAGCTGATCAAACAAATCATCAATCCTCGGTAACGGTACCGATTATTTACCGTCAACTTGTTCAGCTCACGGTAGTCTTTACACATCCTCATACTACAGTCTTTCCTCTTTACGAATAAGACTGGAGCACCCTAAGGAGAGATACTCGGTCTAATAAACCCCTTATCCAGCAGCTCTTGCAATTGCTCCATCAACTCTTTCATCTCAGTCGGAGCTAACCGATACGGTGCCTTGGCAACAGGTTGAGCACCTGGTGTCAAATCATCTGAAATTGATCTCTCGGTCAGGTGGCACTCCTGGTAAGTCTTCCGGAAACACATCAGGAAAATCACACACAACCGGTACATCAGACAGTTGTGGTGTTGGCGTATCCACATCATTTACATAGTCCAAGTAGGCACTACATCCACGCCTCATGCACTTTCCCGCCGCCGCCATTGAAATCACCTTCGGAATTATCCACATCATTTACATAGTCCATGTAGGCACTACATCCATGCCTCGTGCACTTTCCCGCCACCGCCATTGAAATCACCTTCGGAATCATGGTAACCAGATCACCATAAACCGTTTACCGAGCTACCGTCGGGCACTGTCAAACCAATCATCTTCTTGCGACACACAATGTTCGCCTTATAATCCGCTAACCAATCCATCCCAAGAACCAAATCGAAACCACCTAATGTCATCATGAACGGGCTGACAGGAAACTTATGACCTTCTAGTTCCACATCACAGTCTTCTATCATCTCAGAAATCTTGGTAGACTTACCTATGACAGTTTCTACATCAAAAGGCGCATCAACACGTCCAATACTAACCGGCAGCTTAGTACAGAAAGCAGCAGAAATAAAACTTTACTAGCACCAGAATCGAACAACACAGAAGCTAAAGTTTGGTTCACTAGAAACGTACCAGATACTATATCAGGGTCCGTCCTAGCTTCCTCTTGTGTCATGGTGAATGCCCTGGTGCTAGCCCTCGGCCCTTCACTCCCCTTTTTCTTCTCCCCGGAACTCTCGGCGCTTGGCTTCTTACAATCTTTACTCATGACCACTTTCTCCACAGTTGAAGCACCTCGTACTCCTGCAATCTCTAGCCATATGACCAGGCTTCCCACACTTGAAGCAAACGTTCAATCCCCATCTACACTCGCCGGTATGCTCCTTCCCATATTTGTCACACTTTTTTGATCCCGTACCCGGTGTGGCTAAGCGGCGATTATCCACCCGTGCCTTCTTGTTACTCGTTGAGGCATCACCCCGACTAAACATCTTCCCACTCCAGTTCCGAACACCACCACCCTTCCTACTACCTTCAGCCACCACCACTATAGCCCTCTCATCATATAATCTCCCTGCTAAGTCGACCGCCGACCTAAACGTGCTCGATCGAGCAGCGATCATGTGCCTGCGAATATCCGCTGGCAAACCCTGAATGTACCTCTTAATCATCCATGACAGAGGCATCACCTGATTTGGCACCAGACGTGCCATCTCGTTGAACTTCGTGGTGTACTGCTGATGTGTCATGGTTCCCGCCTCCAGCTGCAGGAACTCCCTCTCAACCTTGTCCATCTCCCGGTGAGGACAGAACTCCTCAATGACCAACTTCTTCAGCTCCGACCATCTTATTCTCTCAATAGCCTTGCTACCCTCGGCTTGGACTATGTTGTCCCACCAGCATAAAGCTGAGTCCACAAAAGAATGGGCAGCAAACTTCACCATTTGGTCCTCCCAGCACTCGCTGATTTTCAGTACAGCTTCCATCTCTCTCACCCATCGGTGAGCAGCAGCAGCAGTGCCGTTTCCATCAAAAGTAGGGGGCTTGCATCGTTGAAATGCCTCATAGTTACAGCCTCGTACTGCCTCCAGTACAGGCTCATCTTCTTCCTCTTCATCATCGGAGGGAATCGTCACAGTCTCCGGTTGCTCCCGACCTCCCGAGGACCGGTTCCTCTCTTGTCTTTCCCCTTCCCGTACTTCCTTAATCACTTCGGTCACCACAGACGGTAAGATTGTCTGCATGACCTGATGCACTTTTTCAACCACCGCCTCTTTCACCGAGGCCCTCAAGTTTGCACTCTCATCTCCACCCTCCGGATGAGGGGTCTCGGGTCCTTCAGGAACCACCTTTTCAAGTCTAGGCCTGCCTCTTTTGGGCCGCGATGCAGCACCAAGTCCACCCCGCAAGGCTTTAGATAATCTACCACCGGCCATCCTTTAACACACACTGAAAGATTCAAACACCAACAGAGTCATTTAAGGGAATAGCTCAATTTATGTCAAGTATAGTAAGTCCCTAATTACAGTGGCCAGTTGTGATTAGCCACTTACTTTACTCTTCGTACCCCGAGCATTACCTGTCTTGACTACATCGGTATCTAAATCTACCATCAACACATCAACCACATAACATGCGCATATAATACCGGTTAACATTAAGAAAATACATGATGGCACGCAGTTTCTCAGACTGACATCCCTTCTTTTTTCCGTCCCATTCTCAGTTTAAGTTAAGGTATATTTTGAAAATTTACCCATTTCACTTAAACTTTGGCTCTGATACCAACTTGTAAGGCCCCGTTCCCGGGACACTTACAGCTGGTCGATCATCGCACTTGAAACACATAATTATATTACTTTACTAAATCATACAGCGAAAACTTTTAAATCAAACATTTCCTTTCCTTTAAATAAACACTTTTGCTAAATAATACATCGTTCAATACAAAATATCGCTCGTTCGTATTACAATGCAAAAGGTTAAACAAAAGAATGGCATCCAAAAAGAGCTGAGTAGCGCCCCGTGCCATCCTCAGCAACATTACCTGCCAACAGGAAACACATCAAGTCAGTGTTGCTGAGTGAGTTCTAGTTTTATAAATAAAATACTTTACTTTCGTTAAAACCGTTCTTTAATTTCTTTCAAATCATAATATACTTTCGTACATGATCACACATCACTTAGCAACGCTGACTTTTTATGTGTTTTCAGTTGGCAGGTAACGTTGCTGAGGATGGCACGGGGCGGCTACTCAGCTCTTTTTGGATGGCATTCTTTTGTATAATGTTTTTGCATTCTAATGCGAACAAACGATGTTTTATAATAAATGTTGTATTAACTTGCAAAAACATTTATATAGAAATGAAAGTTATTTAAATGTTCCGCTACGATGTTTCATGAAATGCAAATGTAATTATCTATTTTATGTGCGATGATTGGCCAGCTGTAAGCGTTCTGGGAACGGTGCCTTACATGTGTGAAAAGAAATAATTAATTATCTAAAATTTGATAAAGATAATGAATTGAATACTTATTGGAATGACTTGCAAGTTAATTTAAAATTATTTAAAATAATTTTATAAAGTTTGTAAACTTTTAAATGATTTTTATAAAGGTCTTATAGTGTCAAGCTTTAAAATAAGAATAAAGAATAATAGAGAATTATATTGTTTTATAAATTTTTAAGAATTTAAATAAAAGTCTAAGGAATAAATTTATTAACTAATTATGATATAACATGATTAAATAAATAGATGAATAATTAATTATTTAAACAATTATTTAAATTATCATTTGTAGAATTAATTACTTAAAGTATTTGTATGTAGGTTTAAAGTGTTTTGAAATAATCCAAATTTGAGCTATAATATATTTATAACATATAAATGACTTAATAATGTTTCTATAACCTTTTTCTTCTTTAAAACAAAGTAATTAAATTTAAAAATTTTAAGTTTTAAAATCTTTAAAAATTAACCTAATAATTTCTGAAATATTTTAGTCAACAAAACAATTTTTATTTAGATTATTAATATAATAATAATTTTCTGAATAATAAAAATAAAATAATGTAAGAAAAACAATTAAAAAAAAAAGTGGCAGAGGCCCGGTTCGAACCTGGGACTTCATGCTTATGATTTTCGTAAGTTACCAATTGGGCTGTAGCTCGAATCTGCTCAATGTCCAAACCAAAATTATAAATCCATTAAGTAAACAAATCCCCAAATTACCAAGAACCCTAACTTTGATTTTAATCAAATTGAGCACCAAATGATGCAGATTATCGAATTAAACATGGGGCTTTGTTTCCCCATGTAAAACCGAGTATGATTATATGATTAACTTACTTGATTAAGTTCGAATTGATGATGAACTATATGAAGGTAGTCGCGACTGATGGATAGTCTGAATCCGTATGATAAATGTTGATACGGTTCAATTGACGAATGACAAGGCTTCCAGGGGTGATGAGGGACGAAAGCCCTTTATTAATTGTATTAGAAGGTTCTCCATAGGTGGACATCGACTAAGTTGCAGGTACGGATGATGATGGTGATCAAACACGATGAGTCTATATTCCAAAATTGAAATTGAAGTTAGATTTGGTTTCAAGAAGTTGATTCTAAGGTTCCAACATGATTATGTAGTCCCGATTGTGACCGTTTTCATGTCGAATGGTTCAATGGTTTGAGTCGTGTATTTCGGTTTTAAATTGAGAGAATTAACAGCCTCAATAATGCGTATTAAACAACCATTAGTTCGAAACTGATGCACAAGAAGTAAGAAACGGTTATCTGTAATGAAAGTCGGTTAATCCGAGTGATTAAGGCGTCGCCGGAGCTTGGCCAGAGATGGGGCCGGATGAGGGAAAAACCGACGGGGTGGGGGTTTTTAAAACAAAATTTCACATTTGGTCCCTGAAGTTTTGAAACCTTATTATTTCATGTTAAAACTTTTAATCAAGTTTTAAGATTTACCCAATAAACCTCAACTTTGAAACCACTATTTTATATAATAAATCAAATTATTTATTTTTAATCTCTACAACTTTTATAAAATTTTGTGAATTTTATAATTTGAATATTTATTTTCACTTAATAATTAAAATTCACAATTGCTAATAAAGCTTTATAAGTTTATTAAAATTCATTTTATGACTTAATAAATTTTAATAAGACTTTTTCATTTAGTTATTTATTGTAAAATGATTATTAAATCTTTATAACTTTATATAAAGGAGTATTTATAAATCCATAATTTATTACAAGTTATTTAGATGATTAATAAGCAATAATTTACAATATAAATTGCACATTTAATGCATTGGATCCATTACAATTATTATAAATAAGAAAAAAAATGGCGGATGTTACAAATAGACTTTAAGTACACTACAATTGAGAGGGCAACGCTTCTAGTAGGATCCAAGGACAAAGCCCCTTGTTGGTCACGATGATGATAAAATGTTGCATGATTTTGATGATAAAAAATAAGTGATAAAATAGTAGTAAGTTGTTATTGATGCATCAGTGGAAACTTTGATAATCAGTAATAGCTTTGATCTAGATAGATACCATGAGCTTCGGTAATAATTGTGAGCTTCAGTAACAGTTATGGCTGATGGTTTAAAAGATATGTAGTAATTTTGTTAAGTATAGATGATTGGTAGTAAATCAGTTATTACTAATGTTGTTTCTACTTATGTAAGTGTTAGCGGTTGAATGTGACGATAATTATGACCGTCAACAGTCATGCTTCTTCATAAAGATTATACTGGTTCAACCCTTATAAATGATTTATTTGATTTGTTTAACGTCTTAAACAATCTTGACATGAATTCTCATAGAAAGAACATCTCCTTAAAGTATTTAAATGAAATCTTATTTATTTCTAGAATGAAGTTATGATTAATATAGTATTAATAAGCATTATTAAGAAAAAAAATTCAGTCAAAATTTTTACTAAAAAGTATAAATTTATTGTGATAATGACACGTGAAACATCTTAGGTGGAGATGATGTGGACGTGCTAAAAATAGTCATGTAATTGATAGTTATTTTGCTTTATTAGCATGGATTAGATTACATATTCGTATGCTATACGGATTGAAATATTAAAATTATATAATAGATTATGTATATTCTAATATGTATTATACATAACATATCAATAACATTATTGTATATTATTAGTATAGATAACAACATATTGATGTTATAAACAATAGTATAAAAAGAAGAAAAGATTTTATTATTAATAAATATTCTTAAACCTCTTTATATATATTTTTAAAATATTATAGTTTAAGCACTAATTAGCTACAAATTATTTATAATTTAACTAAATATAAGTCTATTATAGTAATTTTTATATAGTATTAAATAACCATTTATTAAGGAAACTTTTTTGAAATCAAGATTTTTACAATCTTAGATGGATCATATGTGAAGATGATGTGAACGTAATATAAAATAATCATTTAACTGATAATTATTTTGATTTATTAGTATGGATTAAATTATTATATCTCATATATTGCTTTTAAAAATAATAAATATAAGTTGTAAAAAATGATATATTTTCGGTTTGCTTAGTTCATAGTTATGTAGTATAGTTTTCAGTTTACATAAATGCTCATCTGAAGTAATATTTTATTTTTTAGTTTTTTTCTCATCGTCATAACTTTAGATTTAACTTTTTATTTTATATATTTAGAAATTTTAATATTTTATAAAATTTCAAATATATCTTTACATTATCCTTGGGTTTATCTAAGTTTTGGTGTAAATTTCATTTACAATGGACCTATACGTTATAACATACGAATTATCCACACATAGACACGCAAGTCTTCAAGCTAATTAAAGCGTTTGATTTCTTTACAGTTTTTTTAATCTTTTTCCTCCACTTTTACCAAATGATTTTTAAAATTCAAATTAGTGTGTGTTAATTTTTATCGACTCTAATATTTTTAATTGTTTGTTTTCTTTGTTGTGACTCACTATTTTTATCAACAACTCAAAAATAAATTTTTAATGCCTTTTTTTACATTAAGTTTCAACTATTATCAACACTCTCGTTGTAACACACGTTTTACTTACAATTTTGAAGTTAGCTTTTCTTACTTTCTTACGCCCTATTGCAACACTGAAAATCTTGATACTAGCAAAATTTGGAAACCAAAAACATTTTGGATAATAAGTTAATGGGTAGGGTTATACTAAAAAGGATGTTTAATCTAAAAGGCTAACAAGGATTATAGCCTTGACACGTGTGTTTTTATTGTTTTAAAGAGGAGAGTATTTTGGCCATTGTGTTAAATAAATCAGCTTATTATGTATTATACGTTTATTGTGCCATATATTTTACATAATTTGTTATGTGTATTAATCATTTGTGTTTTATGTTTTAGATCATTTGGTGTTATTTTTGTCATAGTTTTATAGATTGTAAACTTATCATTTTGTTTAAAAACTAGAAATACACAATAACATACTTTTTCCAATGTATTTTTAATACTTATAGTATTGAAGATAAAGAATGTGTTATTTTTTCTTATTTATTTTTCAATAGATTATATAAAATTGTTATCAATCGTTGTGTTTTACCATTAGAAGTAAATAATAATGTTATTTCACCCATATATTTTTCAAAATTATAGTGTTCAAGAAAATACCACGACGATCAAAACACAATGATTCATTGTGTTATTTGGTTATTGTTTTTTATTATTTTACATTAATTAGTTGTGGTTTATTATTGTGTTTTAGATATGGAGATACATAACAATTGTTATTCCATTATTATATTTTTTTAAGATTCAAACTTTTAGAAAAACTTAATAGTATTTAGAAAAACACAATAACTAACAAAATGACATAATAAACTGCACTAAAAACACAATAACGGGATATAAGTTTAATAAGTAAATTTTTTAAATCTTTTTATACCACAATACTGTACTCGTTTTAAACATAATAAAACACTCGTTTTTGTTGTAATTAAAAAAAATAATGTCGTACATAAAAGTCATGAACGTTTAAAAAAAAATGAAACTTGGAAAAAGTAATAAAAGTTACTATTACTAAAATAGCACTCTAACAACTTTTTTACAATTTTAATTTCAACCATTAATTAATAAGATAAATAATTTAGATTATTTTTTATACTTTTTAGTTTTAAAAAGGCAAAAGCTATTGGGACGCCCTGTCAGGTGATACAGGGACGTCCTTTGACTTTTTTCACGGCCCGTGACGCCCCTTACGGGCCGTGAAAACTGTTAACTTTAAATTTTACAGCTTTTTCAGTTACGGGTCGTGAACAACGTCACGGCCCGTAAGGTGGTTACCGTGAAAGATCTAACGACACATTAAGGTACTCATTAACGGCCCGTGACTTCATTCACGGGCCGTAGAATTCCTTCTGAATAAGATTCGGTATATGTTTTCCTCGGTTTGCGTGTATTTTAAATTTTATAATTATGTGACGTGACGTATTATTCCTTGTAAAAACGCAAAGCAATTATTTGATTTGATTTAAGATTCCGTATAAACGTTATATAAACGAACATATATTACTTGTTTTATATAGTTAGTGAGAAAAACGAAACAATTAAAATGTCTTCTCGCAGAGTAATAGAAGACGTCAAAATGAGTCGTCTTCAAACTCACAAGATATTGTGGAAAGCATTCCCGATCCAGTAGATAACCATAATTGGCAGAATGGGAGGAACTGGTCTGAAAATGTTATTACGTAATGGTGATTCCTAAATATGTAGGGTGTATTACATGTGTCATTCCGATATTCAGTTAGAATTTTGGTGTGAATTACTAGGAAACGTGTCTTTAGGTACAGAGGTATGATTTTTGGCATGAATTAATTGTAAATTTTATTTTATTTTATAATTCTAACAATTAAAAAGTTGTTATTTTACAGCATGTTCGGACGTGGACAAATAGACTCATAATATGGAGATACGAAGAAATAAGTAGAACAGAAGAGTTGCTGGGTAGTGATAGTTGGACGATTCTCCCATTTGAGTGGTTTAACTTAATATACTCGAGATCCGTTAATGGTAACAATATGGTGACGGGAGTGACTGTCTATATCCTGCGTTATGGGAAGTTGATACGGTAATACTGTTTTTCATATTATACAATTAAAATCATCAATTTATAACCGTGAATTAAATTTTTTTGTAGGTTTACGTACCAATCACTGATGACGAAGAAAATTGGCACTTTTTTAAGATATGTATGGACTCACTACAAGTTCATATATATTCTCTATACGAATGCCGACCAAATACGTGTGATGATTCATGGTGCATTCATCGTAATGCCCGAATGATTTTCGTATTGATTTGAATCTTATTTTTTATATTTTCTGTCACGTATACAATATTGGCAGCACCCCGAACAAGAAGAAATCGAAGAACTGGTTGTATCTGGTGAAACCGCGTGGCCTCCTAACGCCGATCATATTGGTCGAGATTCGGGAGTTGTAATTTGATGTTATTGCGTAGGTTGGTTCAAAATAGATCTTTAGAGTGGCAAGATGTTAACTTACAGGATGATTGCTTTAGATTCCGAAGATTTATGGCAGACGAACTGTATTCTAGACGTATAATGTAGAACAGTAATGAAATATTTATTAAAACATAAACGTTTATGTGAATCCAAGGATCGCAATTCAGGAATTATCAGTATTAAAATAAATCAATTTAATGATCGCGGAATTATCACTAATTGACGTTTAATTGTTTATAATGATCAATGATGAACACAACCACAGAAACACAATAAACACGAAATCTATAATAATTCAAATGTATTTCATTAACTATAATGCAATGATTACAAAAGAATAATGAATAACTATGAACAATCGAATTCTGTGAATCGAATGATGTTTGATGTTGATGTGACGGCTGCTAGGGTTGAATAACTATATATATATTGATTGTTACAAATGTTAATTACAAGACTTGATTTTCAAGTACTAAGCCTATATAAAATTGATCTAGCCCTATGCAATCTAGACCTAACAATACTCCCCCTTAGGCTTAGCTCCTTGTAATCAGTCCTTCAAAACAGCAAGCTCCTTGACTCTTGCTATCATTTTGTTGTAGAAGTAAGATACAGCAGTTTTCTGATCATCGTACTTGTACTTGATCTGCATCCTGCTGATCTTCTTCAATTTCATAGCTCAGACCCAAAACATCTTCTTCTGTAGTGAGTGTTTCCACTACACTATCATTATGCATAATCTCTAATTCATCTTCTTCTGAAATTCTGAGTTCAGACACTTCAGCTATGGTATTACCCTTCAGTAGCCCAGCCTCATGTTTCCTTCTCTTGTGTGCCTTGGCATGCAGTTTATCAATAACTTGTATCATGTGCACGTACAGGCAGAGATCATTTTGGGCTTTTTTCATCTTTAGTTTTGGGAAGAATTATCATGAAGATATGAAGTGTAGCTGGGATGCAGCATCTTTAGCTCCATCGGATCAAAGATTCTGATTTTGTCTCCCTTCTTCCTTCAACATTTCTCAGCAACACCATCTCTTTATTCTTTTCAACGTATACCCATTCTGAGATAGGACACGTGAATTGGTTTCCAGTGATGCATTTGATGGTGTGTGAGTTCTGGTACATCCCACTCTCTTCAGCAGTTCATCATCTACAAGGGATGAGACTTCAGCTGTTTTTCTTTTCTGATTTTGTATCATTCTTTTGTGCTCCTTATCATTTCTCTTTGCTTGCATGAGCACATCATCAGTAAAACTGGTCTTCATACCATTTACAGCTGCAGAGAAGTCTCTCCCCCTGAGATGGATTGGGTAGTTGAACATGGGATGCTCTGTAGATCTCTCATATCTTGCTCGGAAGGCTGAGCATGTCTTCCACATCATGGAAGTATTGAATCCTTCCAGATGTCCTCTTGATATTGCACAATCCCAGTCTGGATCATATTTCCAGGCCATAATCCTGTTGTCTTCCACAGAACTGGGAGTTGTGATATGATCATACAACTGTACGAGAGTTGATTTCTTCTCGGTGATTTCTCGAACAGTTGTTCCCAGAGGCCTTCACAGCAGACACTTCCACTGAAGGTGTAGGAGTAGGAGTTGGAAGTTTTGTTTTCTTTGGAGAGCTTTCATCCTCTGGTCTCTTTTGTGTAGCTCCAAAGTATTTTCTTTTACGGGTGTATGAGATCAGTGGCTTGGTAGCTCTACCCGATTGTTTTGCTGGCTCAGCACTTGACTCCACTTTTGTTTTCAGATCAGAGAGTTTTCTTTTCAGGCTCTCTATCTCTGAATCTTTTTGCTTTATTTGCTCAGCCTTTTCATTTTGCTCAAGTTTTAATGCAGCCTCAACTCTCGTTTTGTTTGCAACAATAGATCAATAACTTCATTGTTGGACAGTGCATCTTCTCTCAGTCTTTTAGACTGGCATCCTTCTTCGTCAGTTCTTCATCCTTTTCTTGGATTACACCGTACAACTCCAGAATTCTTTGTTTTCGCTTACTGGATTGAAGTACCAACTTGTTGTACTTAGCAACCAAAAAGCTTTTGCTCACATGAATGTCACTGTCACTTAAATCATCTTCATGGTATGCAGTGACATCCTGAGCAGATTCTTGAACTTCCCCGTGTTCATCAGCAGCTTGTTCATCTTTCAATGAAGGTATTGGCTCGGTATGTGCTGATGAGGGTTGTTCTTCTGTGTGTGTGGTGAGAACGGAACAGTGCTGGCTTCAGATAAAATTTCTGTCTCCCCTGAGTGTACGGAGTGTACAGACTCAGTTACCTCAAAAGGTTCAGTTCCAGCACTTTCCGGTGATTGAAGTTTGGAGATTCTGGTGGTGGTTGTATGGGGGATTGGATTTGTTGTGGAGAGAAGAGTTGAGTGTGATGAGATGATGACTGAGAGGATGATGATGATTGTTGTTGAGTAGGTGATACTGGCTGAGTATCTTTGGTGGATGATGATGATATTGGTACAGGTGATTGATGGTGGTGAATTGGGGAGATTGGTTGGGGTTTAGGCTTGCTGGTGATTGTGGTTGTTGAGTGGGTGATTGGCTGGATGATGCATGTTGTAGTGGTGGTTTGGAGTGGTGATTGTTGTTGGTGTTGTGGTGTTTGGTGTGGAGAGTGAGAAGATTGTGCAGAATCAGCAGATGATTCTGCTTCATCTGCCCATGCCAACTCTTGTGGCAGGTCAGCTTGAGGATCTAGAACATGTGCGAACATTGGCATCTCCGGACCCTCATACTTTCCACTAAGTTTGTTCAACACCGATTTGCTCAGGTGTGCTTGAACAAACACATCGCCAACTCTGGTCAACCCTGGAAGTTCTGAGTTGATTATCAGTTGTAGGAATCTCGGGAACATATACATCTTGTCATTCTTCTGCAATTTGACTTGTTCACTCATGCAGTTGAAGATGTATTTGGCGTAGTTGTATGTTCTCCCTTCGAATACCCCAATGATTCCGGATGATATATGCCGAGAGAATCTGTCTAGCCCCGACTTCCTATTTGACATGCATTTCAGGTAGGTGTGACACAAGAATCTGTACGGTTTGCACAGCCTACCCTTCTTGATTTCTCCTTTCTCGTAATCACCGTCGTACCCCATGAGATTGAATACCTTTTCTATGTATTCATTTTCGAATACATCGGGGTGCCCTATTTCTCTATCTCCCAGTTCCAGACATCTTCGTATGGTGCTTTCAGTGATTCGAAGACGCCGGTTCAGAATCTCAGCCACTATTACCTCCTCATCGTTTTGTTCTTCCACTCGTGCTGAATTCCAGAATCCGATTATGTGCGACTGATGGATCACAGGCTCAGCCGTCAAGGCGTAGAAGAGCCTGGATCGTCGGAGATATCTTATGATATCTCGACATCCTTCCGCTGCTGGATCATCAGCGTTCAAGAACGCGCACACATTGTGCTCTTTAGCAAATCTATTTGCCATCTGCAAAGAAAATCAAGTTAGAAACCATGCATTTGAATCGTTTGAGTGTCAATAATCGATTAAACAGTTCCGTATTGATGTTTACGACATGATTTACCTTTGCAGTATCAGTAATCGGTTACTGGATAATGTTGATTTTTGAAATTTGAAAAAGAGGGAAAATGGGTGATTTCTAGGTTAATCTGAAAAAGTGCTCTGTAAAAGTTATAAATGAATTTCAATAGTCGAACATAATTAACATCTTTTATTAATTATGTTGGGCTCACATTATGTTGGGCCCACATCCATTTATTACTATGTTGGGCCCACTTCCATTTATTCCTTTCGTATCCCAAGTGTTTAGAATGCATTATCTCTTCCGCAGAACATCTGCGGAACCCTTGACATCTGCGGATGTCAACATCTGCGGAACCTTAACTTCTGCGGATGTCAACATCTGCGGAACTCTACATCGGATAAAGTTCAAATAATGCATGTTTGTTTTGCTGCTGAATCAGAAATCACATAATACTTCTACGGATGAGATGTATTACTGTGACTTCTGCGGATGCAGAAATTTCACTGTTACTTCTACGGATGAGAAATATTACTGAAACTTCTGCGGAACTTAAAGTTTGAAAACTTTAAATGTATGATATCTATATAGTAGAATCAAATGTTGATGTTGGACATTGTTGACTTAATTTGCATGGCAATTAAGTACAGGGAAGCAAGTTTCCTGTATCCTGCATTCAAGTTAGTGCTCAAGTTCCAATTCCTTCAAAGTAATTCAGATCAATTATCAGATCAAATAATGCATGTTTTGTTTTGCTGCTGAATCAGAAATCACATAATACTTCTACGGATGAGATGTATTACTGTGACTTATGCGGATGCAGAAATTTCACTGTTACTTCTACGGATGAGAAATATTACTGCAACTTCTGCGGAACTTAAAGTTTGAAAACTTTAAATGTATGATATCTACATAGTAGAATCAAATGTTGATGTTGGACATTGTTGACTTAATTTGCATGGCAATTAAGTACAGGGAAGCAAGTTTCCTGTATCCTGCATTCAAGTTAGTGCTCAAGTTCCAATTCCTTCAAAGTATTCAGATCAATTATCAGCTTTTATTGTTTTTCATGCATGAACTACTCCCCCTAAATTTGTGATTAATGTGAAACTGTTGCATTCATCATAAATTTAAGTTGTGAACAGGCATGACAGGCATATGACAGTCTAAATGAGAGAAAGTCAGTTGAGATAACAATTAAACATCTGACAAACAGTTACATGCTTGCATATATATATAGAGGGATCATACTATAACTTGGCTTCTGCTAATATTGATTAGTTGATTCAATACATACCTGATTGCAAGTATATAGATCCACTTAAATTCAAGCATGAGTATTGTATCAACTAGGCATGCTATTATCATGTTGTGAAGTTGTTAATCAGTAGCAATCATGAGTCCCACATTTAAGTATCATTAGAGTATGTCTTCCGTAGGTGAGGCAAACCACTACATTCCACACTTAATGACTATGTACATTAAATTATAAGTTCTATCTTGAGACAAATTTCAGTCTCATGAATGCTTGGATGTTAAAGCTCTTTGACTTGATGTACAATGGATCACAAGTGATTCCTTGTTAGAGCTGAAATATGATCTTCATAGTCACCAGGTCTTTACTTTCGTAAAACAGAGGTGAACTTTAACCCAGGTCTTTGTTTACACAAAACAGAGGGAGAATGAAGATCACACTTATTAATCACAGTCCCAGGTCTTTGTTCACACAAAACAGAGGGAATAGACTTTGCAAAGATAGAATATTATAAAGTATTTTACATAGTGGCTTGTGTAAGTGATTTGATCACATCAGGAGAGAACAACCTTCCTGATTCTTAAATGGAATCCTCACAGACAGGTACCTCATGCTTTTAGTTTGGCATGCTCTTAGCTTTGTTTCCACTGATGTGCAGTTGAAAACCCGAGCTTTATATGTGTTTATGATGTATTTTATTACATTTTATGCATTGATATCATTGGAATTAGATAACTATGAGAAATTGTGTTTTTTCAGGTTAAATGCATAAAATGGCGGGTTTTGGAGCTTTAACGCGCAACCGGACAAACTCCAGGGACCAAACATGACAAGTTGGGAAAGTAACAAAGTTCGGGGGTCAATCACATCCATGGTTAAAGGTTTGGAGGCTTGGAAGTGGAAGAAAGTAGAGTTCGGGGGTTAAAAGTTTGAGAATGGAAGCTACAAAGTTCAGGGACCAAATCTGCCATTTGATGAAAGTTGGAAAAAGTTGAAACTCGTGAGATCGTAGGCTACGACCATAGGTCGTAGGCTACGATGGCACAGTAGCCAGATCGTAGGCTACGACCATATGGTCGTAGGCTACGATGTCAGAAACCCCAAAACAGTAGCCAGATCGTAGGCTACGACCATCTGGTCGTAGGCTACGATGGCAGAAACCCAAAACAGATCAGTAGCCAGATCGTAGGCTACGATATGATACTCGTAGGCTACGATCTGGGGCTCGGAAAAACGCGAATTTAGGGTATTTAAAGACCTTTTTGAGCCCTAATTCGGGGTCAACTTCTCTGGGACGAATTCTCTACACTTGGAGACGAAAATCAACAGTTCTTAGGGCTTGGAGAGTGATTCCTAACCATCTTGATCATCAACACAACACTCCGAATGATCTATCATATCAAGATTGAAGATCCAATGATGATGATGCGCGGCTAATCTTTCTGAATCATACTTGGGATGTAGAGTATTGTTTTCTTTCAGTTTTCTCATGTTTTAAAGAACACTCATTTGTAATCATTGGTGATTGATCTATGAATATTGATACTTGGTATTGTTGAGCATTCAGTCGGTTTAGGTTTATTTCAATCAGAACGATTAGTTTGCCAATTGCTATGATACATGTTCATAGGGTTTTGTTGATTAGGTTAAATATGATGAAGCATACAATTGCCCTTGATTGAGTCACACTGGCAGGGACCATTTGATAACCAGTGCCGTGTGTTAGCGATTGTTGATGCCTAAGGTTTATCTAGTGAATTAACCAGATTTGATTATCAATGATTTATCTGTTATATGACATGAGATTACTGATTGATACATGCTTGAACCCCAGGTGTGATTTGTCTTTGTGAACTGTTTGAATTTATTAAATTACTTGTTTACTTGTTTGATCTTAAAACAATCATTTGCTAGTGTGATCAGCACTCTTGATAGAACTTCATAATTCCAACAATTTGTCATATATTACACTGACCACATACTCCTCGTGGTTCGACACCCTACTTGCCCTAACTAGTTTAAGGTGATTAGGTTATTTGATTATTATTATTGTTTTTTGACTAGATCGCGACAACCTAGATCAAAATGGCGCCGTTGCCGGGGAGTTAGTGCGCTTAGTGTTTTGTGTGATTTGATTTCTTTGTTTGCTTTAGTAGTAATTTTTTCTTTTGCATTTTTATTTTCATAATTTTTTATTTCCCTTTTTACGCGAGGTGTGTTAGTTGTGCAGGTAACAGGTTTATGCACACCCGTCATTCAGGAAGACAATCCCCGCTCATCTTTGAACCAGAGATTGAGAGGTTAGCTCGACAAAACCGAGCCCATCAAAGAGAAACAGCAATGGAAGGCCAAAACCAACATCAGAATCAGAATCCACCCCCTAACCCACTCAATGAAGACAACATATTCCACCCAAACCACAACAATAACAATCTGAACCCACCAGTCAATCCCAACCAACCACAAAACCTGAACAATTCAGCTCGCCTATCCGGAAACAGAACCCGAAACAATTATCAGCCGGATCATCAGCTCCACACAACACCCCTCATCACAGAGCCACAGTGCAGCATGATGAAGATTATGTGAGTATTCACACTGAAGATGAAGATGGTGACGAGGCATGGAATGAAATGAATGAAGAGCACCATGGTAATAATGGGGAAACTTGGCGGGTGAGACAGAACAATGAGTTCGGACTAGAAAATGAGGTCAATGATGGTTGGGAAGACCATGAGGAAGAACAAGTGGAAGAGGTGAATCCGCATAGGGCTGGGTTTGTGAACAGAAACAGGGGTAGAGACGGTGTTGGAAGAAACAGGATTAATAGAGGTGGTAGAGATCAAGCTAACTATAGAGATCCAATCAATAGAGGGGGCCAAGAAGACAAAATATTATAGCCCCAGTTCAAGGTGTAAACAGTCGATTCAGACCGGCTATTTCTGATGGAGCTTCACCAATAGTTCCACCGGTGCGTATACCCGGACGACGTACATTCAGCTCCCGTCCGTCATATATCAACATTTTGCCTAATTTTCATGGGATGGCTTCAGAGGACCCATACTCTCACTTATCAGACTTTGGGGCAATTTGTAGTTCCATCGGTGATGGAACATTTAATCAGGATGAGGTCAGGTTGCGTCTTTTTCAGTTCTCGTTGAAGGATAAGGCGAAACATTGGTTTAACTCACTACCAATGTATAGTATTCGCAATTGGGATGAGATGCAACAGGTTTTTCTGGATGAGTATTACTCACAGGCTAAGACAGATGAAGCTAGGATTGAAATTCGTCATTTTCAGCAGCAAACAGGCGAGTTATTCCATGAAGCATTCGCCCGTTTCAAAGAGCTTCTCAGAAAGTGCCCACATCATCAGATTGAGTTATGGGAATTGGTAAAGTGCTTTGTAGATGGATTGACATATGAAGACAGAAAACATCTAAAGGCTTCCAGTAACAGCAAATTGTTAAACCAACCAGAGGAAGACGATTGGGATTTCTTGGAGTTGATGTGTCAGGATTCCAAGGCTGAAGCTTCTGCTGAAAGAAGAAGAAAACACTCGACCACCAGATCAGTAAAATCAGTGTCGAGTGAATCTGAACGGATTGCAGCATTAGAACGAGAATTGGCTATGTTGAGGAAGGACAAGAGTAAAAAGGAGGTTGGTAAAGTAGGGGTGAAGTTCCCAGTTTGTGAAGATTGTGGGGGACTCGGACACAAAGCAGAAAACTGCCCCGAATATGAAGATGAAGATAAGCCCGAAGAGGTGAATTATGCATACGGGGATACCAAAGGTCAGGGGTTCAACTCAAACACTTATCACCCCGGCTTGAGAAATCACCCGAACTTCAGTTATGGGAATGCAAATAATCAGGCAAATCCAGAATTTCAGGGCTCAAGTCAGAACCGACACCGAGGTGGGTATCAACAGGGTTCCTATAATCAGAACAATAGTCGGGGATATAACAGAGAGGGTTACCAGGGCAACAGTTCATCAGGAGGTCAAAATCAGGACCAACAGAGAGGGTCCTCAGGTAACTCAGGTGAATCGATGCACTCCAAGCTAGATGCTTTACTGAAGATTGTGACAGATACACAGAAGGACACACAAAAGCAGTTTGAGTTAAGAGATAAATCTTCAGCAGCTATGGAGAAGCAGATTGGTCAGTTAGCTTCTGAGGTAGCTAAATTGCAGAAAAGTTCCGGGCAGCTACCTAGTGACACTTCAGTGAACCCGCAACACTTCAATTCAAATTCAAGGAAGCATGTTAATCAGGTAAGTGTTTTAAGAAGTGGGAAGGTTTATGATAATAAGGTTGGGCCTCCACCACCATTGGTTGATGGTGTAGTGGAGGAAGTTTTTAGTGATGATGAACCAGAACCGGTGGTTGTAACTGAAAATGAAAATAAAAGTAACAAATCGGTTCTGAAAGATGGCACCACTGATCCTAAGGATAAGGGGAAGGTAACTAAAACCGCCCCCTATCCCGATGCTTTGTTGGCGCCATCTAAGGCGAAGATGGCAACTAAACGGGGCCCACAACAAGAAGAACTGTGGGAAACATTTAAACAAGTTAAAATTAACATTCCCCTATTAGATGCCATAAAACAAATTCCCGCCTATGCAAAGTATCTGAAGGAATTGTGCACACAAAAGAGGAATCATAAGATTCCTAAGAAGATTGATTTAACTGATAATGTGAGTGCAATTCTTTCGGGTGCTCTTCCACTTAAGTTGCAAGATCCAGGAGCACCCATTATACCCATTCAGGTGGGTGACTTCAAAATTACACGGGCACTCCTAGATCTTGGAGCTAGTATTAGTATCCTCCCGGGAAGTCTATACGATCAGTATGACTTTGGACCGCTTCGGGCAGCTGCTACTACAGTTGTTCTAGCAGATCAAACACCTAAACTTCCCCGAGGGATACTAACTGATGTGATTGTAAAAGGTGGAAGATTTTATTTCCCAGTTGACTTTTTGGTTCTGGACTATGTCTCGGGTGAAAGAACCAAGCAGCCTACGGTTATTCTTGGTAGGCCATTTTTGGCCACCGCAAATGCCAACATTAATTGCCGAACTGGTACAGTTGACATGGCATTTGGTAACCATAAGCTGAGAATGAATGTTTTCACACATGTAAGTAATTCTCCGGTCGATGATGAGTGCTTTATGGCAGATGTTATTGATGAGTGTATTCCGTTACACGATTCTGTCGTGGACATGGATAGCACAACGGAGACGTGCTTTATGTTTGACAGGTTACAGGTGGAAACTGACAAGCAACTGGAGGAGGAAGAAAGGAAGTTGATGGTTGCAGCCTTGAGAGGTGAACGACCGCCATGGTCTATTCAGGTGGAACCATTACCCGAGAAGATTGATACCGGGTTGAAGCCGTCATTGCAGGAGCCACCAAAAGTCGAGTTGAAGGAGCTCCCAAAGCATTTAAAATATGCTTTTCTCGGTAAGAACGAAACTTTGCCTGTGATTATTGCTTCTAATTTGTCTTGTGAACAGGAAAGTGCTCTATTAGAGATGTTGGTTGCAAATAAAGAAGCGATCGGGTGGACCATAGCAGATCTGAAAGGGATTAGTCCCTCCATTGTCATGCACAAAATTATCACAGATCCAGATGTCAAACCTGCACATGATGCTCAAAGGAGGTTGAACCCAAACATGCGAGAGGTAGTGAAGAAGGAGGTGCTGAAGTGGCTCGATGCAGGTATCATATTCGCCATTTCTGACAGCACGTGGGTGAGCCCAACTCAAACTGTACCGAAGAAGGCGGGCATCCAAGTCGTCAAGGACGACTCAGGTAACGAGGTAGCCACCCGGCCGGTAACCGGGTGGCGTATTTGTATTGATTATCGGAAGCTGAACGCGGCCACATCGAAAGATCACTTCCCGCTTCCTTTTATTGATCAGATTGTAGAGAGGCTATCAGGTCAGAAATTCTACTGCTTTTTAGATGGTTATTCAGGTTATAACCAGATAGCTATTCATCCTGAAGATCAGGAGAAGACTACGTTCACTTGCCCATATGGCACATTCGCGTTTAGGCGAATGCCATTCGGGTTATGTAACGCCCCCGCCACCTTCCAAAGGTGTATGATGAGTATCTTTTCAGATATGGTGGGGGAGTCTTTGGAAATCTTCATGGATGATTTCTCTATTTTTGGCACGTCTTTTGAGTCATGTTTAAACCAGCTAGAAAAAGTTTTAAAAAGATGTGTCGAAACAAATTTGGTTCTTAGTTGGGAGAAGAGCCATTTCATGGTCCAAGAGGGGGTTGTGTTGGGCCATGTGGTATCGAGTCGTGGGATAGAGGTAGACCGTGCTAAAGTGCAAGTTATATCAACTCTACCTCATCCCACGAATGTCAAAGGCATTAGATCATTTTTGGGGCATGCCGGTTTTTATAGACGATTCATTAAAGGTTTTAGTGATATCACCAAACCTTTATGTAATTTATTGTTAAAAGATGCCCCATTTGATTTTAATGGAGAATGTGCTAAGGCCTTTGACACTCTGAAACAAAAGTTGGTCGAAGCCCCAATTTTGCAATCACCCGATTGGAATCTACCTTTTGAAATAATGTGTGATGCGAGTGACTATGCAGTTGGGGCTGTTTTGGGTCAACGGGTTGAGAAGAAACCCGTTGCCATATACTATGCAAGTAAGACCCTTTCAGATGCTCAATTGAATTATACAACAACTGAGAAGGAGTTACTTGCAGTAGTATATGCTTTAGATAAATTCAGATCTTATATATGGGGTAGCAAGGTTATTATATATTCTGACCATTCTGCTGTTAGGTACCTCATGGAGAAGAAGGATGCAAAGCCGCGGCTGATTAGGTGGGTGTTGCTTTTGCAGGAGTTTGATCTTGAGATTCGGGATAAGAAGGGCATTGAAAATGTAGTTGCAGATCATTTGTCCCGAATCATGGTGGAAGAAGGAGATGCGGGCGAGGCCATCAACGAATCATTCCCAGATGAACATATTATGGCGGTATCTCAAACCCCTTGGTTTGCTCATATTGTGAATTATAAAGTTACAGGTGACTTACCAGAGCACTGGCCAAGAAGAAAGAAGAAACATCTGATGTCACAGGCCAAGCAGTACATTTGGGAGGATCCAGATTTGTTCAAGATTGGTGCGGATCAGATGATCAGACGATGTGTATCTGAGGAGGATGCCCGAGTCGTGTTGGAATTTGCACATTCATCAGCTTGTGGGGGCCATTTTAGTGGCCAGAAAACGGCTAGAAAAGTGCTAACTAGTGGTTTTTATTGGCCCTCACTGTTTAGAGATGCTCATGAGTTTTCAACTCATTGTTTAAAATGTCAACAATTAGGAAGCATTTCTAAGAGGGATGAGATGCCTTTGACCCCGATCCTAGTAGTCGACATCTTTGATGTTTGGGGGATCGATTTCATGGGCCCATTCCCCAATTCATTCGGTAATTTATATATCCTAGTGGCCGTCGACTACGTGTCTAAATGGGTTGAGGCGATAGCCACTAGGACAAATGATCACCTTGTCGTTTGCAACTTCGTGCAAACTAATATTTTCTCAAGATTTGGAATTCCCCGGACCATCATTAGTGATGGGGGATCCCATTTCAAAAATTTTAAATTCGGCAAGTTGCTTAAACGATACGGGATTGATCATAGAATTGCAACTCCTTACCATCCACAAACGAGTGGACAAGTTGAAGTGTCCAATCGGCAGATTAAACAGATTTTACAGAAAACTGTTCGGACGGACCGTAAGGATTGGTCAACTAAGTTGACCGATGCCTTGTGGGCTTACCGGACGGCTTATAAAACGCCGATTGGTACCACTCCTTATAGACTTGTGTATGGTAAGGATTGTCATTTGCCAGTTGAATTGGCACAAAGGGCTTACTGGGCTACTAAACAAGTTAATACTGATTATGATGAAGCAGGTAAAGCTAGGAAGCTGACGCTGTGTGAGATTGAAGAACTGAGGGATGAAGCATATGAGTGTGCGTCGGCGTACAAGGCCAAGATGAAAAAGGTGCATGATGCGAAGATCCGGTTGAAGAATTTTGAGTTGGGTCAGAAAGTGTGGCTTTACAACACAAGAATGAAACTTTTCCCGGGCAAGCTAAAAAGCAAGTGGATCGGCCCGTTCTCCATTGTGAGGATTGGCAACCATGGTGAGTATGAGATAGAGGATTTTGATGACCATTTGAGACAAGTGGTGAATGGTTATAGGTTGAAACCATACCTTGAGATGGAAGACATTCACAAGTTGGGTAAGGAATCGGTGAGCTTTATTGTAACCTCACCAACCTATGAGGCTAATTGAACACCAGAGGTAAAGTCGGGCTGAGGACTAATAAACTTAGCGCTACCGGGAGGCAACCCGGATTTCATGTTATTTATCTTTCGTATTTTTGTGTTTGTTTGTTTCTTTAATTTGATGAGTTTTGTAAGTACCCACAGCACAAGTCAAGTGTGGGGATGTGTCACACACCCAGGTATGTTCTTGTTCTTCCTAGAATTATGCTGCGTTGAGGACAACGCGACCTTTTAGAGGGGGTGGGCATCAAAGTTTGTTGCAAAACTTGTTAAAAAAAAAATAAATAAAAAAAAAAAAATAAATAAATCAATCGTAGGCTACGACCAACATGTCGTAGGCTACGATTTGGCTACTGCCCTGATTTGGAATTTTGGACATCAAGGATCGTAGGCTACGGTATACTCATCGTAGCCTACGACGAACAAATTTTTTGAAAAAAACGATCCATCGTAGCCTACGATGAAACCATCGTAGCCTACGATGACAGCAAATTGCAAAAATTGGGTCGGGTCAAAGGCAATCAAGTCAAATACCCATTTCATTATTCAAATAACCCGACCCAACTCGTTTTTAACCCATTTTAACACTTTATCTGCATTCCTCCTCCACCACAAACATCAATCTCATCTCTAACTTCCCTCCCATCTTCTCAAGAACAATAGAACCTTCAAGTTTATGTATCTTCCTCAATTCTTCATCAAATCACGCGATTCTTAGGTCTAAATCGTGTAATTTTGCAAGAGGAAGGTGTTTTTAGTGTTGGTTTGTTGAAAAACTTTGTGGTTTGCTCGTATTCGGAGATTTTCAGTCCGAATCTAGGGTTTGAAATTGGGGATTTTGACTTTTTCTAAGTCAAACTTGTGTGTTCTTCTTCTCTTTGCATCAAACAACATCAAGGTACGTATTTTTTCTGGTTTTCATGTAGTATTGAAAGGTATGTATTGCTTGCTTGATTGTTTTCGAACTTGGTTGTCTGGAAACATACTAGTGAACATTACATGCATAGTTTGTGATGAATTTTGAAGAAATTAACAATTTTGATGCAAGATTGGTAGTGTTTGATGTGTGTTTGATAGATTTGGCCACTAGTTGGATTGTAAGGTAGTGTTGACATTACTTGGGTGCTCACCATGTGTTGGATCATATCTTGGATTCCATTTATAAGTTGTTGTTGAAATTGGTATCTTGTAATTAACACTTTAACAAGATTTAAATTCGTTTTCAACATGTTAACTAGAATGGGATTATGTCAACAACCTAGTGACCAATGTGTGAAACAAGTGTGGGGATGTGGGGCCAAATTTTCTTATATAAACCACATCCATGATTGTTTAGTGACAACACTTGTATTTATTGTAGGATGGGAAAAACTAAACACGCAGCCGGTTCTTCATCAGCCGCAAAACGAAAGGGTTCCACTCAACCACAAGGAACCACTGCTCAAAAACAAAGGGTGAACCGTCAAGTAGCTGCTTATTTGGCGGAACACGGGGATGAAACCAAATTGTTGAAAAACATGTGTTTTGAAAAGGAAGCTAGTGCAACAGATTTCAGACTTCTCGGGTTTTATAGCAAGTTTAGAGCACTGGGATGGGAATCGGTGGTGAATTTCCCATTTAATCAAAGAGGAATTGTGTACAAAGATGCAGTGGTGCAATGGATGGCCACTTTAGAAAGGGAACTCGGGACTAACCCCCCACTTACTACAGTTCTAAGGGGGATAGTTAATGGTGTAGAGGTGGAGATGAATTTTGACACTCTGAGGCAATTGGCAAACTTTGATGATAAACCAGCCGATCAATATGTGTATGTTACAGAGGACAATTATTGGAATCATCCCGAGGAGTTGGCAGACGACACCACAATGAGGCAAGCTGTCTTTGATCCTTCAAAGGGGGCAGCAATGAAAAGGGATAACCTGAAGCCTATTGTCCGGATTCTTTTGTCTTACGTGGTAACAAATGTATCACCGAAATTGGGAGACATGATGAATATCAGATCTTGGGAGCTTCCGATACTTTATGCTTTGATGACTGGGGATTTGATGTTGTCTTATAGGCAACTTGTGATGATGCACATATGGAAAGCAAAGGTGGCAAAAGGAAAGAAACTCATACCTCATGTTCGCCTAATCAGTGCGTTGCTGAAAGCACGAGGGGCAATTGAAGAAGGAGAGATTGAAATGATCAAGGTATTGAAACCGTGGAATATTGCAGATCATTTGGTGAAGAAGGAAGGGTGGATATTAAAAACCACTCGACGTTGGAACAAGCTAAGCTTTCGGGGATCCAAGGTGAAGATTCTAAGGTATGGGCAGCAACTCCCACAACCAGGGGAGATTGATGATCTGGATAGCAGTGATGAGGAGATGCTACGACAGAGACATGTCGGGGGTTCTTCAACTGGAGGTTATATGGGTGCTAGTTCGAGTAGCCAGCCACAACCGGGAGAATCAGGCTATTCGTGGGGGATATTTGATGATGTCATGCAAGCACAGGTGGAAAGTGCTCGCCCACCGGAGTATGAAGAGTGGGACACATTCAGTCGAGCTATTTATGATCAGAATTCGAGGCATGACAGTACACGTACCAGGGAACATCAGCAGATGATGTCTCATGTATCTGAGGTAGGGTTTAATACACAAGTAACTCTCCAACATGAGACAAATTTAAGGTACTTTGATGATCAAATGAAACGGATGCATGCGGATTGGGAAGCAGGGAGGCCAGTCATGTTGCATCCACCCATTGTGGATTTTCGGCAGTTACCACCGCACACTGAGGGTGGTACTCTATACCCTACGCCAGAGTCCCATCATTCTCCTTGGTTGCCCTTGCAATACAGTGGACAGTTTTTACCAGAGGAGCATCCATTTCATGCACCGCCTCAACCCCAGTACCTTCAGCTACAGCAGCAATACCCGCAACCACCACAGTATCAGCCTCATTACCACCAGCAGCAGCAGCAGCAGCCAAGTCAAAGTGGAGAAGGCTCTAGTGATCCCTATCAGTTCCAGTCTTGGTGGGACAGTCTAGGAGGAGGCTTCGGAGCACCTGGGTCAGCATATCAGTAGCACTCGCTGATCTTTTGGATCAGGTCCATGTGCTCTTTCCTTTACTTATTGTACTTTTCATTTTCCGAACCATCTGGACTTGTTTTAGTTATCTGTTTGTGTGGTGTGTTTTGTTTGTTTAATTATTTGTTAGTGTATTTTGGGTTAACCGCTCATGGGTGTTGATTGGGATGAATAGGTTCAAAAGGCGAACACAGAAAAACCATACTTTGGGGCAATGTATCCCAAGTGTGGGGATATGGAACCTATAGATGATGATTAAGAAAGGTTGAAAGAAATGGGATCAATTTTGGGATAAATTGGGAGAATTTTGAAGAATTGAGAAAATTTAAAAATTTTAACTGATTTTTCAACTTATGGTCTTTAATCATGCTTGACCCCTTTAAGTTTCATGGAAGTTTGTCTGACAGAGTTTTTATAGAAAATGAGATAGAATTGCCTAACTAGGGGTAAGATGCTTCGGGTTAGACACACGTTTATGTCGGTAGCCCTATTCCTCCATTATGTGAGATGCTTGAGCCATACTTCCATGCTTAGTAGATTGGAGTTCACAAGTAAATAAATTTCTTTGTTGAGTGTGGCCAATATGTTATGATTGTGGTAGAATTTGTCTGGTTTGATACGTGCTGAGACCACATATTAGATAATTGCACAAAAATGATAAGGCATTAGGATACCCTCATATTTCCCTAGTAACCCTGATTATGATTGAATATTAAAGACAATCTCCCTTAGTTGCCAATTTGGGCCTTTTATATACACATATATGTGTAGTAGTTTGTTATCCCTTTGTTTCTTCACCCAATTAGCCGAGCAGAAAAGCAAAACATTCTTGAAATTTTGATGAGAATCCATTAAGTCTTGTTGAGTTTAGTTATTATGTGTTATCGTGTTTCAGTTAAAAAAAAAAAAAAAAAAAAGAGTTATATATGCTTAGTCTGTGAATAATTGGATTAAAATCATCCAATGTGTTAAAAAAAAAAAAAAAAAAAAGAATATTAGAATAAGAAAACAATTGAATCACAATGATTTGATTGTTGGTCGTTAGTATATGTGTGTTTAAGTGTTTCTTGTGTTTAATTTCTCATCAATTTAACCCACTATATAGCCTTATTCCCTACCTTAGCCAAAGCCCAAAACCAACAAAGACCTTTGATTTGTGCATTATTTATGTCTGTGGTGGAGGTGTGATTGCCACACAAACATATGCTCACATGATTACATATCTGGTGTTGAGTGATTATTTATACTAGTGCATTACAAGCTAGTCCAGATATTAACCTGAGAGGAGTGAAACATTGTGAGGGGCATAGAATTGTGTATAAACCGAAGCATTATTAGGTTTAGTTAGGCATGTTCTTGGTTGTTTAAATTGCATATCATCTTATCTGTCAGTTTGTGATCCTGCCATGTGTTAGTCTATGTGGATGGGCAAGGTTAAGGACCTTAAGTTTTTAAATCAGTTCAGGGATTGGAAGGGTGGTGGTTTGAAGCATAAACGTTTATTCTATGATGTCTTGCTTGAGGACAAGCAAGGGTAAGTGTGGGAATGTGATGTGCAGTTGAAAACCCGAGCTTTATATGTGTTTATGATGTATTTTTATTACATTTTATGCATTGATATCATTGGAATTAGATAACTATGAGAAATTGTGTTTTTTCAGGTTAAATGCGTAAAATGGCGGGTTTTGGAGCTTTAACGCGCAACCGGACAAACTCCAGGGACCAAACATGACAAGTTGGGAAAGTAACAAAGTTCGGGGGTCAATCACATCCATGGTTAAAGGTTTGGAGGCTTGGAAGTGGAAGAAAGTAGAGTTCGGGGGTTAAAAGTTTTGAGAATGGAAGCTACAAAGTTCAGGGACCAAATCTGCCATTTGATGAAAGTTGGAAAAAGTTGAAACTCGTGAGATCGTAGGCTACGACCATATGGTCGTAGGCTACGATGGCACAGTAGCCAGATCGTAGGCTACGACCATATGGTCGTAGGCTACGATGTCAGAAACCCCAAAACAGTAGCCAGATCGTAGGCTACGACCATCTGGTCGTAGGCTACGATGGCAGAAACTCAAAACAGATCAGTAGCCAGATCGTAGGCTACGATATGATACTCGTAGGCTACGATCTGGGGCTCGGAAAAACGCGAATTTAGGGTATTTAAAGACCTTTTTGAGCCCTAATTCGGGGTCAACTTCTCTGGGACGAATTCTCTACACTTGGAGACGAAAAATCAACAGTTCTTAGGGCTTGGAGAGTGATTCCTAACCATCTTGATCATCAACACAACACTCCGAATGATCTATCATATCAAGATTGAAGATCCAATGATGATGATGCGCGGCTAATCTTTCTGAATCATACTTGGGATGTAGAGTATTGTTTTCTTTCAGTTTTCTCATGTTTTAAAGAACACTCATTTGTAATCATTGGTGATTGATCTATGAATATTGATACTTGGTATTGTTGAGCATTCAGTCGGTTTAGGTTTATTTCAATCAGAACGATTAGTTTGCCAATTGCTATGATACATGTTCATAGGGTTTTGTTGATTAGGTTAAATATGATGAAGCATACAATTGCCCTTGATTGAGTCACACTGGCAGGGACCATTTGATAACCAGTGCCGTGTGTTAGCGATTGTTGATGCCTAAGGTTTATCTAGTGAATTAACCAGATTTGATTATCAATGATTTATCTGTTATATGACATGAGATTACTGATTGATACATGCTTGAACCCCAGGTGTGATTTGTCTTTGTGAACTGTTTGAATTTTATTAAATTATTTGTTTACTTGTTTGACCTTAAAACTAATCTTTTGCTAGTGTGATCAGCACTCTTGATAGAACTTCATAATTCCAACAATTTGTCATATATTACACTGACCACATACTCCTCGTGGTTCGACACCCTACTTGCCCTAACTAGTTTAAGGTGATTAGGTTATTTGATTATTATTATTGTTTTTTTGACTAGATCGCGACAACCTAGATCATCCACTCAAGTTGAACCTACTCACATATCAGTATGATATAAGTCAGATTGAGTTTTTGTTTAATAGCCAAGTATAGTCTACTATCATTTCCCATATATAATGCATGTATAGATGTTCGAACAGACACTTAAGTTATCCTTAACGATTACTCGTCACAAAGTCAATCATATGCTTTTGTTGATTTATTCTAAGTTAATCATCCCTAAAGATTCTATCAGAAAATTGAATCTAACAGAATCAAATGCTTTAGTAAACAAATCAGCAAGCTGATTGGTTGTATCTACTTTGACTAACTTGATTAGACCCTTTTCAGAGCAATCTCTCAGAAAATGGTATCTGATTTCTATATGTTTTGTTTTACTATGTTGAACTGGGTTAGCAGTTATAAACATAGCAGCTAAATTATCAATGTGAATTGGTGTATGAAGGAAATTGTAACCATAATCAAGTAATTGGTTTTGCAACCAAAGTACTTGAGAGCAACCTGCGGAAGCAGCTATGTACTCTGCTTCAGCTGTGGATACAGATACATTTGTTTGCTTCTTGCACTGCCATGAAACAAGTCTTGGTCCTAAAAATTGACATCCACCAGTTGTGGATTTTCTGTTGTTGTTGCACCCTCCATAGTCACTATCTGAATAGGAGTAAGGCTAAAGTCTCCATCTTTGGGATACCAAAGTCCTAATGCAGGTTTGCCTTTCAGATATCTGAAAATTCTCTTTACAGCATTCAAATGTGACTCCTTTGGGTCTGATTGATACCTGGCACAAACACAAACAGCAAACATTATGTCAGGTCTGCTGGCAGTTAGATACATTAAAGAACCGATCATAGATCTGTACAATCTTTGATCTACGGATTTGCCAGCAGTGTCAGGCACAATCTTGTCTATTGTTGATGCTGGTGTCTTGCAGGAAGTGGAATCAGCAAGATTGTACTTCTTCAAAATTTGATGAATGTACTTCTCTTGATTAATGAAAATGCCATCTGGTTTCTGAAGAACTTGTAAGCCAAGGAAGAAAGTCAATTCTCCCATAGAGCTCATCTGAAATTCAGATTTCATTAAGTCTTCAAAGCTTTGACACAGCTTCTTGTTGGTTGATCCAAATATGATGTCATCAACATATATTTGAACTACCAAAAGATCTTGATGTTCATGTTTGAGGAAGAGTGTCTGATCAATTGTTCCTCTTTTGTATCCATTCTTCAGCAGGAATGATGATAGTGTGTCATACCACTTTCTGGGTGCTTGATGAAGACCATACAAAGCTTTATCAAGCTTGTATACTCTATGTGGATAATCAGGGTCTTCAAAACCAGGGGGTTGAGCCACATAGACTTCTTCATCAATTTTCCCATAAAGGAAAGCACACTTCACATCCATCTGATAGACTGTGAACCTCTTGAATGCTGCATAAGCGAGGAAGACTCGTATAGCTTCAATCCTTGCAACGGGTGCAAAGACTTCATCATAGTCTATGCCCTCTTCCTGAGTATATCCTTGAGCAATAAGTCTTGCCTTGTTTCTCACTATGATACCTCTGTCATCCAGCTTGTTCTTGAAAAGCCATCTTGTGCCAATTGGATGTTGACCCGTAGGCAAATCTACAAGAGTCCACACTTTTTGTTTTCTGAATTGTTGTAACTCTTCTTGCATAGCCTCAATCCAGCTGTTGTCTTTTAGTGCAGCTGTAATGTTTGCAGGAACTGTTTGGGACAAAAAGCAGGTGAACAAACAAATGTTTGCCACACCTCCTTTGCTCCTTGTGGTTCTATCATGCAAGTCCCCAATGATATTGTCTGTTGGATGAGACTTGTGTACTCTGCTTGTTGAGACAGCATCAACTTGAACTGTGGAGTCTAAGTTAGTGAAACCCATCGAAGCAGATGGTGTCAGCTGAGAAGTTGAGTCAATGAAATAATCAAAAGGCTCATGGTCGTTCGGATCAGCTTGTGTTTGATTGGCTGCTTTGTCTTCTTCCACAGGAAGTTCTACGGAAGCAGCATTTTGTTCTTCCGCAGGAGGTTCTACGGAAGCAGTATTTGTTCTTCCGCAGGAGGTTCTACGGAAGCAGTATTTTGTTCTTCCGTAGGAGATATATCACCATCCACGGATAAACAATGTTGGTCAGCTGGCAATGGTGGTTGAATGACTACCTCCTGTCCATCTCTAGCATCAGTAGTTGCACCAGAATTTATATCTGCGGATGAGGGAACATCTACGGATGAATTCACATGTGCTGGGGATGAAGAGTTTGCTTCTCCGGAAGTAGCTTCATGCTGCTGACTTGATCTTTGCTGTGGTCCAGATGACACTTGTGCTCTTGGTGGGTCAGCTGTTAACGACACTTCATTCACACTTGGGGGCACAAAGGGATAACATGTATCCGCAGCACCTGCGTTGATCAAATAACCAGTGTTAAATGAGTCAGTTAATGCATCTATATCAAATAACCAAGATGATCCTTTTACAGTGGTAGTAAACATGGATTCATCAAAAGAAACATTGGGAGTCTCTTCAACTATGTTATGTTCTGGAATGTACACCCTATATGATTTAGAAGTGGATGAATATCCAACAAAGAAACCATCATAGGCTTTTTCAGAAAATTTTCCCAATTGTTCTTTAGTATTTAAAACAGACACATGACACCCAAAAGCTCTAAGATATCCTATAAAAGGTTTTCTTTTAAATAAGAGTTCGTAAGGTGTTTTATTATGTTCTTTGACTATCAAAGTTCTGTTTTGAACATTGCAAGCTGTATTCACAGCTTCTGCCCAGAATGTAATGGGCAGCTGAGAATCAGCTAGCATTGTTCTGGCTGCTTCTATCAGTGTTCTATTTCTCCTTTCAGCCACTCCATTTTGTTGTGGAGTTCTTGGGGCACTGAATTGTCTAGCTATTCCTTTAGTCCTGCAAAAAGAATTCAAATCAGCATTAACAAATTCAGTTCCATTGTCACTCCTAAAAATTTTAACTTTTAAATCAAGTTGATTCTCAATCTTGATCACAAAGTCCATTAATGTTTCAGATGTTTCACTCTTATGTTTTAAGAAAAAGACCCATGTAAATCTAGTGAAATCATCAACTATCACCAAACAATATTGTCTTTTTCCAATGCTCAGCACATTGGTTGGACCAAAGAGATCCATGTGAAGCAATTTGAGTGGTGTAGTGTTAGTGTTGATTGTTTTGGATTTATGAGACACTCTGTGTTGTTTTCCTTTATAACATGAAGAACAGTGATTAGAACAATGAATTCTTTGTTTGGTAATCCAATGACTAAGTCATTTTCACCAATTTATTCATGTTCTTCATGTTGGAATGCACAAGTCTTCTATGCCACAATTGAGATTCATCTTCGGACGATTTGGACAGCAGGCATGTCTCATGTTGTGTGAGTGTTGTGTTGTTCATATCCAAGATATATGTGTTGCCTTTTCTTGATGCTTTAAGAAGTATCCAGTCTTCTGGAACTGTAAAACCTGGCTTAAGAATGTAACATTTAGTGTTATCAATAGTGTTAAATAATTTGATCACAAATTTGGGAAACACTAAGTAAATTATACTGCAAATTTTCACAGTAATTTACTTTTTCAAATGTTAAAACACCGTTAGTTACCATTCCCTCACCAACAATTTTACCTCCCTTCTTATCCCCACCAAATGCCACATAAGAGGCATGTTTATGTTTGAAGTCATGGAGAAGTGCACAGTTGCCTGTCATTGTCTGGAACAACCACTGTTAACATACCACTTGTTGTCAGCTCTCCTTGATTGTGTTCCTGGAGACGTGAAACCTAGGACTCATATTTATAGATGATTTGAGTCTGTTAAGGAAACACCGGATCTCTCGGGATTTGTTATTAATCGTCTCCGGATCTCTCGGGATCTGTTGTTAATCGTGTTGACTTGTTTGACGTCATGAGTTTGTAATCGCACAAGTATAATGTTCTTCCGCAGCATTCTTGTCGTTCGCAGAATATTTGTTCTTCCGTAGATGACTTAGTCTTCCGTAGCAAAGTTATTCTTTCGTAGGAAATTCTTCTTCCGTAGGAGTCTTCACTTCATGGAACTTGATCATCCGCAGGAACTTACACTTGGTCATTTGGTCTTGTATGAAACATATCTACGGATTAACAAGTGTTCATCCGTAGATGTTTCCTACACTTGGTCAATTTCATTAAATCCATCCAAGTATATTATTTTTCCCTGTCAAGTCACAAATCAACACATACATATATGGGTTAACCTATAGATTAAAATCACATATATATATATATTGATTGTTACAAATGTTAATTACAAGACTTGATTTTCAAGTACTAAGCCTATACAAAATTGATCTAGCCCTATGCAATCTAGACCTAACAGTTTATTAGTCCACTTTATTAAAAACGATAAACCGTTACTATCACACAATAATAAAACACATAATTTTTAATCTTCTTGATCTTTATAAAAGATCCAAGCCACAAAATGGTTAAAAGAAATTTCAAAATTTTCCCGATATCGTTCTTGAGCTGTTGTCATAATATCCGTATCATTCCATAACGTATTTCAATTGTTGTAAACGTCTTTCTAGAGCTGGTGAATGTCGTGACTTTTCTTCTCAAGTCAAACCACGTGTTGCTAAGTTCACAAGTGGTGCGATACTCTTCACGTTCGAGAATTTGATGAAAACAAGTTGAAACCCGGTTCCAAAATATTGACTTTGGTGGGATAGTCCCTGAATTTTCGATACAAGATCTTACTAAAGTCACATCCTCTTCATCCGTCCATGGATTTTGATCCAGTGAATGCGATACGGAACTTGATGTAAAACACAGCCACGGCTTAGGCTGATTTCCTGGACCCGCATCCCTATCTTCGTTTTCCTCGAGAGACACATCCACAGCTTAGGCTATGGAAGCTTATATGACGGTTCTTGAAGGGGACCCGCACCATTGACTGAGACGTGCTGACAAAGATTGGAGATATAGCACGTGCCCAGGAGATCGTTGGGCTTGAGGGAGAGACGCCCGGAGGCGTATGTTTGATTTGAGTTCTCGGAGGGGCTACAGGGAGCTGACGTTGGAGTTTGTCCACCGTCATGTTCACTCCCGTGACAAAGGATGAGGACCCCGGGTGCATAGAGCTGTTTGTTTTTTGCTGGGGGGCAGGAGGTTTGAGTTCACTCTTGCCGAGTGGGGGGTGACTCTTGGGTTTTACACTCAGGAGGAGATGCAGGATGCCCATTTTTATTCTGACGAGATCTAGTCAGAGGCGGCTCCTTTGGTCAGGTGGTGGCCAACGATATCCGACCAGCCATGGGAGGGCGCTACTAGGGCGAGCTCCATTAAAGATCCGTTGCACCGGTATCTACATCGGGGTGGTCACCAATCTGCGATAAAGGCGGTCGCAATTATAAGCGTATATGTTTGTCGTCGTAGAGTTAATAAGTACTGACCACACACGCTCAAAAGCACCCCACTCCCCATTTGAAAAACTGTAAGGCCCTGTTCCCGGGCACCTTACGGTTGGTCATTCATCGCGCATAAAACATTTCAAAACGTACATTTATCTTGCAGCGGAATTTAAAACTTTCATTTATAACTAAAACATGTCATTTCATAACATTACAATATTCGTTTTCATCTCAAAATACATTGACATGTCAAAATACGGATGCCAGCCTCAACGGAACTGAGTAGTCGCCTGTAAGGCCCCGTTCTCGGGAAACCTCACAATTGGTTGACCATAGCATAAAATCAGTTTAATAACAAAACATTGCAGCGGAAGATATTTAAACATTCATTTAAAACTTAAAAACCCCATTGTAATCATACATTTGTCCTTTAAATGTAAACAAAACATATTCCTTGTTCATTAATTACAATAAAGACTTCATTAACAGGAATGCCATCCATTGCTCCCAAGCAACTTCGTGGTGCCATCCTCAGCCTCAGCGCTTACCTGTCCACTATTATGCATAAAAAGTCAGCTACGCTGAGTGAGTTCTAGTTTTATATAAATAAGAAAATATAATCTTTTATCCTTCATATAATGAACACGCAAACATCATACTTCAAACGTTACTTGCATCACATTAGGCACGTTCATTATCTTTCATTCTTTCATTACATTTCACTTCATCATAGGCGAGATTGCACAAAGCAAGATCTCCATGTTGATTGACAACGAATGTCAATCCCCGTCGGTACACGTTATCCATGGTCGCTACCCCCGACGGTTGATCGATCCCCGTCGGTACACATCTTCATGATAGCTTCCCCCGACAGTTGATCAATACTGCTAGGCATATAGCCCGCTCATGAATACGGATCCATCATCATACATCAGACTCATATAAATGAAGTCTATCACAGTGCTTGCAAGACTTTTCATCATCATATGGGCCCGGGGGTAACATTCATTAAGTTCCACTTCTCATTAATATTATCTTTCACTTAATATATAATACGTAACTTATTAAGTACACAACATACCAAGTACTAGTCATCATAACACGTAACCGACCCTCCGTGGGACAGCGGGGGTTCGGGGGCGGCAGCTCCTGACAGCAGGGTTCTAGGGGCAGCAGCCCTAGTGGGGTCCAAGGGGCAACGCCCCTGGCTGGGGCCGCGCTGCCAGGTCAGCGCGCCCGAAAATTATTATGAGCTATTTAAATGTCACATTTTACTTTAAAAAAATGTATGTTCTTGTTAAAGCACTTTGAAATCCTTATCTTGAAAACCTTATATTTACTATGCATAATAGCCCCAAAAACATGGGAAAACGTTTAAATAAGGGGATCTAGAACTCACCTGAACTTAGCAAATAGCTTCAATCCTAAGTTACTTAAGCTATAGTCCAAACACTCTAGCTGCACGAAAGTTAATGCACAAAAACGTCATTTTCTTCATAATTTCGCCCACAGTTTCGCTGACAGTTTCGCCGCCAGTTTCGCTGGTAGTTTCGCTGCCAGTTTCGCTGGGCAGCATTTCTGCCAGTTTCGCTGGATAAATTCGTTTCCTTGAGCGCCCAACTTTTGTTGGAATTTCCTAGTTTCGCAATGTCTATGGGTCCACAGTTTTGCCCGAACGAAACTGTAGTTTCGCCCAAGCGAAACTGTAATTTCGCTGGAAATGCTCCTAGTTTCGCTGGATGATTATGCAAATTCGCTGGATGCATATACAGTTTCGCAGATCGCATAAAAATCACGAACCAGTCCGTTTTTAACCCAAAATCACAACTTTTTACGTCCAACCTCATAGTTTATCACCCATGAGGCTAAATCTAAGCATTATACAAGTTTTCATATGTAAAAATGTGACCTTTATGCGATTCTTTGCAACTTTTAAAAAACCCAAAACCCTAGAATCCGGGTTTGATTTACAGAAGGCTTAGAAGTCGTTTCTTACCTTGTTTGTTGCTCCTTTCTTTGAGATTTGATGCACAAACACCCAGATCCTCAATCCCTTGATCTTACAAGCTTCAAATCTTGTGTTTCTTGCACTTTCTCTCTCTACTTTCTCTCTCTACTTTCTCTCTCTATGAATTCTTGTCGTTAGGGTTGAAATGAGAAGATGGTGGCTGCATTTGGGTAGGTTAAGGCTGATCATGGGCCTCAATTACTCAAGTTCTTGTCCATAAACCCAAATTAGCCCATAATCCTTTCTTTTTCTATTAAATACCCATTAGTTAAGCCCACTTATCCTTAATGACTCGTTTTGACTTTTCGGGGTGTTACATCGCCCGTGCCATCGTCAGCAACATACCTGCCAACTGGAGACACATCAAAGTCAGCGTTGCTGAGTGAGTTCTAGTTTTATAATAAAACATACTTTCTTTCTTTAAAATCGTTCTTACATACATGCAATCACACATCATACGTACATACACATAGATAACCTCATTATTTTTTCTTTTCTCGTTCATTCTTATCTTTAACTTCCATTCAATTTCTGTCTTTTACTTCTATCTGGATCCAGTCACACTGTACCCTCTTCATGGCACACAGCCATGATTACTGAGGTCGAGTGACAAGGATCCCGTTCCATACGTTATCACTGTGTTCCTCCCGTTCATTATTTTCATTCGTTCGTTCTTTGGCTTTCATTACGTTCATTATCTTTCGTTCATCTCATACTTTCTTTCTTTCACAATTATCTCTCTCTCATTCATCAACTCACGCGATACTCCCGACTCATGTCCGAAGACTGATACTGTGCCGGGGCCTGCTCACAAACCCCTAACTCATGTCCGAAGACTGACACAGTACCAGAGCACGCGATCCGTTCCTTATTCATCTCATCTCACTCTCACGCACTACTCCCGACTCATGTCCGAAGACTGATACTGTGCCGGGGCCTGCTCACAAACCCCCGACTCATGTCCGAAGACTGACACAGTACCGGAGCATGCGATCCTCTACTCATCCACATAGATCCTGTCTCATGCAATATCCCCGACTCATGCTCGAAAGCTGATGCTGTGCCGGGGCCAGCTCACAAACCCCCGACTCATGTCTGAAGACTGACACAACACCGGGATACGCGACAAAGATCCCTTTCGAGTCAATCACCTGGATTGAACTCTACCCGAGTCTGTTGCAACACAAAGTTGCTCACCTCACTGTCACGTCTCATGCAATACCCCCGACTCATGTCCGAAGACTGATACTGTGCCGAGGTACGCGACGAGGATCTCGTTCGAGTCTGTTGCGACACGGAGTTGCTCATCTCATACATACGCTTGCAAGCCTTACGTTCGTTCATTCGTTCATTAATGCGTGCACTCATTCGTTACATTCCTCTTTCTTTCATTCATTCATTAATGCATGCATTCATTCATCATGTTCCTCTTTCATTATCTTTCACTTTACGTTATTTATTACTTTCCATTCATTCATATACAATACATGCAAAGATACGGAAAGATAAACACATGTCGAAACAAGGAACATCGGCATTTACCAGTCATCAGTATACACCATCTATCATGGCAACATCATACTTAACCTACATACATCATACATATGCATGCAATACTACCTCTCTTCTCGTACACAACAACCCTATTTGGCGATTGAACATACTCCAGGCGTATGGCCTTCATGCGACTGAACTGTGCGATTGGACAACCATGCGAATGGGCATACAGTCATGCAAATGGTCTTCCTATCATACGAATAAACACTATGCGAATGGGTTTCTATGCGATTAACCCTCAGTCGTGCGACTGTATAGCTATGCGAATCGACCTATGCGACTGAACCCTCAGTCGCATGGCCTGTCGTACGACTGAGCCCCAGTCGTGCGACTGAGCCTCAATCGTACGATTGAACATCAGTTGTTCCTCAGTCGTGCGACTGGCCCTTCAGTCGCCTAGCCCTAACTAGGCAGCGACTGGAGTTCATCACGAACAGTAGCCGCGACCTACGGCCTTCAAACTCCTCTAAACTCATTTCCAGCCCAAATTAGCCCTCCTAAACCTGAGGGATTTATACTAGGACATCATCCAAGTATATGCAAGTCCTAAATCATACCTTAAACACATTACCCAAGATTTCACCCAAATGGGTCAAATATACACTTTTTCAAAAACGGGTTTAAATGTGTTCCAGCCCCAAAATCGTTTGAAAACAAGTAAATGAGGGGTCCTAGAACTCACCTTAGTAGCCTCCTCGGTTAGAGCTTCGTTTGACCCGCTATACGTCGATTTTGGCTCACGAACCCGCTTGAACCGAGCTTTCTTCTCCCCTTTTCCCGTTTCTCTTCTTTCTCTCTGGTTTCGCGAGTGTGGGGAGAGAGTAAGGGCTGCCCTCTCCCTTAAGTACTACAGTTCAGTTGCCCGAGTTCCCCATGCGACTGAACCTTCAGTCGTACAAACTCAATGCGACTGAACACTTCAATCGTACGATTAAGCTCCAGTCGTGCGGTTGAGCTTCAATCGCATGTCTTACATGCGATTGGACGCTCCAGTCGCATGACACTCCAAATCAAAATTTCTGGGTGTTACAAAAACTCGCCTTGCAGTGTTCAGCAATATTCTCCGAAATATGCCATCTGCAAAGTAATCGAACAACATTCGGAAAAACTTCTTCTGACACTTTCATCAGAGCGAGGTCTTGGTCGGTTTGTATAACACGGGGCTCCATACACTTTTCTTCTAACGTTTCTTTGAGTTGCTCTAACACCCATCTGAAGTTGACTTCACGCTCATAATCAATTAATGCGTGAGCAACAGAAAAAGATTTTAGGGTTGATGTCACACCAACCATTTGAACAAACGGTACTTTATACAAGTTAGTTTTGTATGTTGTATCCATCATCAACATGTGTGGGTAGGCACGCCATAATGTGTGAGAAGTGGGATGTATAAAAAAACCCATCGATGGTATTTGTCGGTTCATCTATGTGAGGGGTGTAAATATATTGATGTTCTTGTAGTATAGGAAAAAAAACCTGCATTAGGGTTTCACCAATTCTGGTGGACTTTTTAATTTTTTCCCGAGCGTTATATATGGTTCGTAACGCTACACGTTATTGGGATTTGTTCCCTTAGTGTGCCTAGAATGTTTCGAGGGTCAATATTTTGCTCGGTCAGATTCTTTACAGTAGAAAGCTTATTTTTAGTGAGCCTCATTGCGTATGCAAGTCCTTCTAGGTGTTCCGCAGGTTCATGGTTATGAGTATCGTCCACAACAACTACAATCCACCCATCTTTCTTCATCTCGTACTTACCCTGCAATTCAAATTGACGGTTTGTTCTTTTGGTGCCACTTTTTCTAATAGTGGGTGCTCCCTTATATACACCACCCCGATCACATTTCAACCATATTTTAACAACCACACTATTTGAGTTTGTTTTTGAACGTTTGGTGATAATAACAAACCCATTTTCTCGCCATACGTTAGTTGCCCAATCAACTAATTATTCACGAGATGAGAAAACCAAAAAAATTTAATATTTTTAATTAGTTATTAGTAATGAAAGCAACATTAAATATGATATATCTTATAACCTGATTCATGTCGTATAAACATCTTTTACCGGAACCAGAACCGTCATTATCACCGCTGCTATCGCCACCGTTATCACCCCCGTCATCGCCGCCGTCATCCCTGTCGTCATCCCCACCGTCATCCCCACCGTCATCCCCGCCGTAATTGGACGTGGACTGTCCTAAATAGTTTGAAGCACCCTCACCGTAACCGTAATCCTCATCAGGGTAATAGTTAGATTCCGACACGAATAAATAGTTGTTATCCCAGATAGACATTGTAACGTTAAATATTTCAAATTTATCGTAAAAATGATTTTGTGAAATGAATTTATAAACTAACGTTTTTATGGTATTTCATATGGAATATTGCATCTCGTCACATAATTAACACGAATATCGAGAAATATTACGTCATATTTAATGTAATAAATACAAACTTACACGAAAAACGATGAATAGTATATCTCGTTAAATTATTAAAAGTGAAAATAAAACCCGTGAAGGAGTTCACGGGCCGTGAGGGAGGTAAATTACGGGCCGTGACTAGGCTAACGGGTCGTTACATATACTGACCGTAACCTCTTTCACGGGCCGTTAAAGTTTTGAATGATTGATTTGATTAGCCTACAATGTTTACGGTCCGTAAGAAGTGCGTCTCTTTAGTAGGCCATTTTGAAAAAATTATATTTAAACCATTTCCTAATGTTAATAACCAATTAACCATACATCAGGGCAAGTGCATATATAAAGTAACCGGTGTGGTATAGGTGATGACTGGATGGGTGTGGGCCTGGACGGTTTTATTCATGACTGGGAATCTGGGATGGATAACATAAGGGTCCTAATAGGGACACCGCAGGGGATTTTGAGGGTAGGTCGGGCCAAACAGTCACGGTTAGGGCTTGCGGTCGCGTTTTGATACATAAACGTGACCGCAAAGTCTTGCAGTCATGGTTTTTGTGTCTGTCTTCCAACACCTCCTGACAACAAAATGACAAATGGCCTGATAAAGTTGAAAACCGGTCACCAAACCGTCATGGTTTGGCCTAACCGTGACCTATAGGGTACGAGGTTCAGTTTAAGGTACGAGGTAGACTGTGATGTTGACAAAAGGGCCGGGATTCGCGCCTTGAACCGTCACGTGGAGGCCAAACCGTGACGGTTTGTGCACCAGATTTTCATCTTAAATACCTTTGAGCTTTCAACAATCGATATTTCATCCAACACTCGAAATTTTTTCATCATAAATACCTTTGAGCTTTCATTCTTCCAACACTTGAGATTTTTCAGCCTTCGTCAGTCTAAAACACGTTAATTCGAAAACAATGTCGGGTTCGGGAGATCATTATCAAAAGCCAAAGCTTCCAGATTTGAATGAGGTACCACATATCAAATATTCGAACCAGGTTGAACTAGTATATGTTTTATTATAACTTATTATTTGAAATATCTAACCATTATCTTTTTTAGGAATATTACGTATACGGGAGTGACCCTCCGTGGGGGGAGGAGGAAACCAACCCGTCGAACACATTTGCTCAAGAGGCGTATAACCTTTATTTGGACCGATAGGTTACGGTGAAGGGTACAGATATCCCCCTTGCAATTCTTACGGGCATGCTCCGAACACGTACCACTCACAAACAGAGCTGGATTACGGACATCCCCCGTACCAGTCAGAACTAGAAATTACACATGTATCGGATACTTTTAATGGGAATGACACAGATGAGAGTGACGGTTCGGTTCACCTAAAAGAAAACCATGGGGACACCGATAAAGTACGAAGAGTTTTTATTCTTTCGTTTATTTTTATTTTTTATTTGTTTTATATATTGTTTTTTATGTATAGCTTTATCATTTTTTCAGTATTTTGATTCTCGTGAGGACTTGGAGAAGTGGGCTAAAATGAGAGGACGCGAGCATGGGTACGTCATTGTGGTGGGTCGGTCACGAAAAAAGGATGTGGAACTATTATGCAATCGTAGTGATGAACCTAAATTCACTGGCACAAGTAGACGTACTGGGAGCATAAAGAAAGGATGTCCCTTTAAACTCGTAGGGAAGTACGTAGGAAAGAGTGACAGCTGGATGTTAGAGGTGAGAAACGAGACGCACAACCACGATCCTGTGGTGTACGAGGAGGGCCACGCGCATCTTAGGAAGATGACCGCCGGAGAAATTGATCTTGTCGAGAAGTTACACAGGCAGCACGTGCGGCCACGACATATCCATTCAGCCGTAAGGGAGAACTTTCCCCACAGCGTCTGTATTGTTCAACACATATACAATCTGACGTCGAAGTTTAGGGTTGAGGGGAGAAAAGGCATGACACCAATGCAGGAACTTGAAAACCTGCTACAATCTAAAGAGTTCGTGTATGAAACACGAACGAATGCAACTACTGACTCCGTGGAAGATGTTTTCTTTTGTCATCCTACTTCGTATAAAATGTGGCGCGCATTCCCGCACGTGATGTTGATAGACACGACGTACAAGACCAACATGTACAACATTCCGTTTGTTCAGGTTATTGGCGTTACGTCGACGTCGAAGTCGTTTTGTATTGCGCATGCATTTATATCGAGGGAACGGCAGGACAACTTCACATGGGTACTGGAGCGGATCAGAGATATGCTCGATGGGTGTGTGGAGCCCCGTGTTATTGTCACAGACAGGGACCTGGCCCTGATGAGCGCGTGTGACACAGTGTTCCCGAGTGCTACTAAAAACTTATGCAGGTGGCACGTTAAGGAGAATATCAAAAGACGGTGGAATATCCTTTTCAAAACCGACATGTGGAAGGATTTTTCATACTAGTGGAAGACCTTATGTTCATCTCCCACAGAGGCATTGTACGATTACAATTGCAGGAAGATGGAAGAAAAGTTAAATGAAGATGGTAAACGTGGTAACAATTTCATAGTTATTTTTACTCTAATAATTTATTTGTTCATTTTATAAAATTTGTTACTTCTTTCAGAGGTATGGGAATATATTTGGAATAATTGGTTGGTTCCGTACAAAGAGAAAATTGTTACTTGTTGGATGTATGACCGCCTTAACTTTGGTGAATTTACAACTAATAGGGTTGAGGGCCAACATGCCAACTTCAAGAGTTACCTCACAGGGACCAATAATACGTTGCACACACTTGTCGGATATGTTTGTGACCTCGTGCCCGACCAGGAGATTGAAATTTGAAAAACATTCGAGGTGTCCCGTGTGAAGATTTAAAAAAGACCATCAACTGTCATTGTTTTCAAAATTGCATTATAAAGTATCCATTTTTTGCCTTAGCCTCCTTGAATCAGAGTTGACAAAAATAGAAATGATTCAGGAGTCTGGGGGTTCATGTGGACACCAGTTTTTCACATCCATGGGCTTGCCATGTGCTTGTCGTTTGGAGATATACATCCGAGAAGGTTATATTTTTCTTAATATATTTTTTATTTGTAAGGCCCACCTTTCTCAGGGGGACCTCACAGTTAGTCATTCACAGCATAACATTGATTTAAAGAAATCATTTACTCATATATGTATAGATATATATATATTGCAGTGGAAAATACTGTAATTTCAATTCATTACAAATAAAATATAAACATTGTCTTTAATCCTCAAAACTATTTAAGAGTCCTTTGTTTAGCTTTTCTTCTTCAGGGATGCTAGTCTTCTAGTGCCAAGAAGCTTCAGTCCCATGCCTCTATTCTATGGCTCTAACTCTTACCTGTCAACTGATATGCATACAAAAGTCAGCTTCGCTGAGTGAATTCTAGGTTTACTTTGCTAAATAAGTTTTGTAAGAGATATTAGCTTTATCAGTTGAAAATAATCCTTGTCTATCAAAATATAAATACACACAGGCAATCACTTTATCAATACTTTATCATTTATTGTTATTTATTACTCTTCTTTATCCGTTAATTCTCTGTCACTATCGGTGCCTAGGTTCACCTAGGACTTTACCGACATGCCAATTAAGGACTTACTGTCGTACCCGATCAGGCCATTATTGTCATGCCAATTCAGGACTTACTGACCTGCCTGTTCGAGCATACTTTATCACTTTATCACTGGTGAGGGCACAACGAACGCAGCCCTCCATTATCAATTTGATTGCAAGGCTTTACTTTATCACTTTATCAAGGTACACGTTATGGGCCCAATAAGAATTCTTTAAGTTTCACTTATATCTTTAGTTTTCACATACACTTAACACATAATAAAAAGTAAACTCTTAGTCTAAGCATTCATATTTCATCAATCATGAGAGATAAACTAGATAACTGACCCTCCACGGGACAGCGGGGGTTTGGGGGCGGCAGCCCCTGATAGCGGGGTTCTAGGGGCGGCAGCCCCTAGTGGGGTCAAAGGGGCAACGCCCCTGGCTGGGGCCGGGCTGCCAGGTCAGCGCGCCTGAAACCCTAAACCCTAAACCCTAAACCCTAAACCCTAAACCCTAAACCCTAAACCCTAAACCCTAAACCCTAAACCCTAAACCCTAAACCCTGAACCCTAAACCCGAAAATTATTTTGAACTATTTAAATGACACATTTTACTTTAGAAAATTTTATTTTCTCGATAAAAGGTCTTAAACACCGTTCTCATAAAAGTATGTATTTTAGTATGCATATCACCCCAAAACATTGAAAACGGGTAAAGGAGGGGTCTAGAACTCACCTGAACTTGTCCAATAGCTTAGATTCTAAGTCACCTAAGTTATAGCCTGAATACTCTAGCTACACGAAAGGTAATATGCAAAAACGTCATTTTCTTCATAGTTTCGCCCATAGTTTCGCTACAGCGAAATTGCAGTTTTGTTGCCAGTTTTGCTGGGCAGCACTTATGCTAGTTTCGCTAGACAGATTCGCTGCCTTGAGCGCCCAACTCTCGTTGGAATTTCCTAGTTTCGCAAAGTCTATAGGTCAGTCTGGGTCTTAGCGAGATTACCGACGAAACTGTAGTTTCGCCCGAGCAAAACTGTAGTTTCGCTGGAATTTCTCCTAGTCTCGCTGAACCAATGTGCTGTTTCGCTGGTTAAATGCTTAAATTCACTGGATCGCGACCCAGTTTCGCTGGATGAACAGAAACTCAGATCCAGCCCATTTTTAACCCAAAATCTTAAATTTTTACGTCCAAATCCTTAGTTTACCTTCCATGAAACCAAATCTAAGCTTTTTACACGTTTTCATACGTAAAAATTTGACCTTTATGTGTTTCTTTAAACTTTTCAAAACCCCAAAACCCTAGAATCCGGGTTTGATCTACAGAGGGCCTTACAGGTCGATTCTTACCTTTTTTTGTTGCTCTTTCCTTGTGTTTTGGTGCTCCAATCCACCAGAACTTCAATCCTTCCAACCTTCAAGCTCCAAATCTTGAATTTCTTCACTTTCTCTCTCTACTTTCTCTCTCTACGAATTTGGTTGCTAGGGTTGAAATGTGATGGAATAGGACTGATTATGCATGCTTAAGGGCTGATTAGGGCCCTTAAACCCACCAAGTCTAGCCCATTAAGGCTAATTTGATCCATAGCCCACTAATTTACCCCTTTATTTCTTAAATTAGCCCTTAAAAGCCCATTATTATTAAATGGCTCGTTTGGGAAATTTCAGGGCGTTACAAGTCTCCCCCCTTATTTAGGTTTCGTCCTCGAAACCTAACTCGTCATTAAACAGATCAGGGTATTGGCGCCTTATTTCCTCCTCAGATTCCCAGTTGGCATCCGACCCCTTCCGGTGTTTCCATTGCACCTTGACTTGTTTGACTACTTTATTTCTCAATTGTTTCTCCTTCCGGTCCAATATAGCCACTGGTTGTTCTACATAGTTCAGCTTCTCGTCCACCTCAATGTCATCTAGAGGTACGACTGCCTTATTCGGTGCTAAACATTTTCTTAAGTGCGACACATGAAAGGTAGGGTGAATCCCACTTAACTCTTCTAGAAGGTCTAGCCTGTAAGCTACATCCCCAACTCGTGCTAGTACCTCGAATGGTCCGATGAACCTGGGACTCAGTTTCCCCTCTTCCTAAATCGGATGATTCCCTTCCATGGTGACACTTTTAGCATTACCCTGTCACCCACGCTGAACTCTATCGGTCTCCTTCTTCTGTCGGCATATGACTTTTGTCTATCCTTGGCAGCCTTCATATATGCCTTGATTTTCTCCAACTTTTCCGTTGTGGCTTCCACGACTTCTAAGCTTGCTAGCTCCTTCTGTCCGACATCACCCCAACAAATAGGAGTTCTGCACCGTTGACCGTACAATAACTCATACGGGGGCATCTTAATACTGGCGTGGTAGCTGTTGTTATAGGAGAACTCTGCTAGTGGCAAATGATCATCCCAGTTACCGCCAAATTCGATAACGCATGCCCGTAACGCATGCCCGAAGCATATCCTCCAGTGTCTGGATCGTTCTCTCCGTTTGCCCATCGGTCTGCGGGTGGTATGCGGTACTAACATGCAACCTCGCACCCATCTCTTATTGAACTTTTTCCAAAACTTTGAGGTGAACCGCGTATCCCTATCTGAAACAATCGATACGGGCATACCATGTCGCGCCACAATTTCTCGAATAAATAGTTCAGCAAGCTTTTCTGAACTTAATTGCTTCCTTGATTGGCAGGAAATGCGCAATTTTAGTCAGTTTATCCACAACCACCCATATCACGTCACGGCCTTTCGTCGTGCGGGGTAGTTTGGTGATAAAGTCCATGGTAACATATTCCCACTTCCACTCTGGCACTTCTAATGGCTGAACATAACCATAAGGTTTTTGGTGCTCAGCCTTCACCTGTAGACACGTGAGACATTTATTTACATACGCAACCACATCTCTCTTCATCCCAGGCCACCAATAATCTTTCTTCAAGTCGTGGTACATCTTATTTGCGCCTGGATGTATTGAGTAGCGGGTCTTGTGCGCTTCATCCATAATCTTTTCCCGCAAGTCATCATGCTTCGGAACCCATATCCTGCCATAGAAGGTCTTAACACCCAAGGTGTTCTCTATCAATTCATCCACTTTTCCCACCATCCTTTCCTTATTGATTTGCTGCTCTTTTAAAGCATCCATTTGAGCTTTGCTTATCATCCTCATAACATCTGGAGTCACTACTAGTTGGCACGCCTTCACCCGGATCGGTTTGTATCCTTCCTTTCGGCTCAGGGCATCGGCTACCACGTTCGCCTTACCCGGGTGATAATGGATTTCACAGTCATAATCCTTTATCAACTCCAACCACCTCCTCTGTCTCATATTTAGGTCCTTCTGTTCAAAGAAATATTTCAGACTTTTGTGGTCGGTAAATATGGCGCACTTAGTTCCATACAAATAGTGTCTCCAGATCTTCAATGCGAACACTACTGCGGCAAGTTCCAAATCGTGCACCGGGTAATTAACCTCCGTGTCCTTTAGCTGTCTGGATGCGTAAGCTATAACCTTTCCTCTTTGCATCAACACACAGCCTAGCCCGCAGTAAGAAGCATCGGAGTATACCTTTAGGTCTTCATCTCCCTCCGGTAGGGTTAGTATAGGAGCTTTGGTTAGTCTATCCTTCAATTCCAGAAACACATCTTCCTGTTCTTTCCCCCAGTCGAATACCACGTTCTTCCTTGTTAACCTTGTTAATGGGGAAGCTATCTTTGAGAAATCCTTGATGAACCTCCTATAGTAGCCAGCTAATCCCAAGAAACTACGGATTTCGGATGGCGTCTTTGGGGAATTCCATTGCGTAACTGCCTCGACCTTTGCTGGATCAACCATGACTCCTTCGGAATTTATAATGTGCCCTAAAAACTGCACCTCCCGTAGCCAGAAGGCACATTTAGAGAACTTCGCATACAGTTTCTCCTTTCGTAAAGTCTCTAACACCTCCTTAATATGACAAGCGTGGTCTCCTTCATTCTTTGAGTATATCAAAATATCGTCAATGAAGACTATCACTGATCGGTCCAACATCGGCCGACACACGCGATTCATTAAGTCCATGAATGCCGCAGGAGCATTGGTTAGCCTGAAAGACATAACCAGAAACTCATAGTGGCCATAGCGCGTTCGGAAGGCCGTCTTTGGGATATCTTGCTCCCTTACCTTCAGTTGATGATATCCGGATCGGAGATCTATTCGGGAGAACCAGCTTGCCCCTTGCAATTGATCAAACAGATCATCTATTCGGGGTAGCGGGTATCGATTCTTCACGGTCAGCTTATTCAACTCCCTGTAATCTATACACATCCTCATGCTGCCATCCTTCTTTTTCACAAACAGCACGAGGGCACCCCATGGGGAAATGCTGGGCCTAATGAATCCCTTGTCAAGGATTTCCTGTAGTTGTGACATGAGCTCCTTCATCTCGAACGGAGCTAGGCGGTAGGGTGCTTTGGCAATGGGTTGGGCTCCTGACAGTAAGTCAATCTGAAACTCTATCTCTCTATCTGGTGGTACTCCGGGCAGATCCTCCGGGAATACGTCAGGAAAGTCCCGCACCACTGGTACATCGGACATCTCTTTCGCCTTATCTTTAACATCCTTGACATACGCTAGATAAGCTCCGCACCCTCACCTCATACATTTCTCCGCCTTGATCATGGAAATGATCCTTGGAACCTTACAATCGTTATCACTGTAGATCGTAACCGGACTACCATCTGGAGCCGTTAATCGGATCATCTTTTGTTGACATACTATGTTAGCATCGTGGGCAGCTAACCAATCCATCCCTAGTACGACATCGAAACCTCCTAAGGGCATGGCAAACAATTGTGCGGGAAAATAGTGACCTCCTAGTTTAATGTGGCAATCCTCTATCACTCCGACTATTCTAATGGACTTACCATCAGCTGTTTCTACTTCGAAGGCATCATCTATCTCCTTAGTTTGGGCATCTAGTGTAGCACAGAAGGATACAGACACAAAACTCTTACTGGCACCACTATCAAACAATATGGAGGCACAGACATCATTGACAAGGAACGTACCTGACACTACATCCGGGTCCTTTCTTGCTTCTTTCTTGTTCGTGGTGAAAGCCCTTGCCCTGACCTTGGACTTTCCATCATCCCCCTTGTCATTATCCCCGCTCGTTCCCGAGCCTCCCGGCTTGGCTTTCTTGCAATCACTGCTGCGGTGCCCCAACTCATGGTAGTTGAAGCACTTGTCCACCTTCGGACACTCTCTCGCCAGGTGACCAGTTTTCCCACACCGGTAGCACCCAGGGCTACCCATTCGGCATTCTCCGGGATGCCTCCTCCCGCACTTCCCACATTCCTTAACTTCTTCTACCCCCTTCACGATCGCTTGTTTTGCATCCACTCTCGTTTTCTGTTTCTCGGTTGGTAGTTACCACTTCCATACCTCTTCCCATTATTGTTCCAAACTTTCCTCGTCTCACCCACTGCCACCGGCCTGTGATGATCGTACAACCTCCCACTGAGGTCCACTGCTGACCTAAAAGTACTAGGTCGAGCAGTGACCATGTCCCTACGAATGTCTAGAGGCAACCCTTGTATGTACCTCTTGATCCTTTTGGCTTCAGGAGTTACCAAATCAGGCACCAGACGTGCCATTTATTGAATTTTGTAGTGTACTCCTGGTGAGTCATATTTCCAGCCTCCAAACTCACAAACTCTTGCTCGATCTTGTCAAGCTCTCTTTCCGGGCAGTACTCCTCTATCACCAACCTCTTCATCTCCGGCCATTTCATCCTCTCAATAGCCTCCTCTCCGTAAGACTCAGCAATGTTATCCCACCAACACAGTGCTGGATCCAAAGGGAATGGGAAGAAAACTTCACCTTTTGGTTTTCACGGCACTCACTGATCTTCAGTACGGCCTCCATTTCCCTAATCCAACGCTGAGCAGTGGCAGCGTTACCAGTACCATCAAACGTTGGGGGCTTACACCTCTGAAAATCCCCGTAGCTGCACCCCTTCGCCCTCTCTTCCACTTCAGGGCCATCATGGTTACCCAGACGATCTCCCTCATCGCTCAACTCCTCAGTCTGGACTGCCCCTTTCTTATCAACTTTTTCTAAAGCCGTACTCTTCTTACTGTCGCCCTTAACCCGCTCCACAAATTCCGCAAGCAGAGCGGGCATCACTCCAGACAGGACCTGATGCACCTCTTGGGCAATAGCTTCCTTTACTGTCTCTTTCAGTTTGGCCTGATCAGGGGTAGACCCTCGGCTCCCGTTTCTAACTCAACCTCCTCCTCCTCCTTAATCGGTTCCTCAACCGGCTTTCTAGTGGACCTTTTGTTGGCTTCACAGTTGCACTTGCAGTTTCCTTTGCCTTAGTTGGGGGCCTTCCCCTAGTGCTTCTCCGGGTGACCATGGTTGGAACTTCTTTCTTAGGTGCCATTCGTTCTACTTCCTATAAGATTCAGAATGTTAATATGGTCTTTCAAGGCAAGTTCAGTTCACGACAAGTTTTGTAAATTTTTAATAAGAGTGGCCAGTTGTGATTAACTACTTGCAGAACTTCCCGTGCCATAAACTTTTCTATCCTGAACCACACCAACACCAGAACCTACTATACCTAGTCTATGCACGTATAAGTCACATAAATTCAGACAGGCATCACATATAACATTATCATACTCTACCTCGACTCTTACTTAAATAAGAAGGCACTACCCCTCAGAATAATACCTACAACATACTTGTTACCTCTTGGCATGGAGCTTCTTGGACTGGCATCCTTGACACTTGGTCCTATTATCTGTTTAAGTTTAGGTTTATAAATGATTTTCCCAAATCCCTTAAACATTGGCTCTGATACCAACTTGTAAGGCCCACCTTTCTCAGGGGGACCTCACAGTTGGTCATTCACAGCATAACATTGATTTAAAGAAATCATTTACTCATATATGTATAGATATATATATATATATATATATATATATATATATATATATATATATATTGCAGCGGAAAATACTGTAATTTCAATTCATTACAAATAAAATATAAACATTGTCTTTAATCCTCAAAACTATTTAAGAGTCCTTTGTTTAGCTTTTCTTCTTCAGGGATGTCAGTCTTCTAGTGCCAAGAAGCTTCAGTCCCATGCCTCTATTCTATGGCTCTAACTCTTACCTGTCAACTGATATGCATACAAAAGTCAGCTTCGCTGAGTGAATTCTAGGTTTACTTTGCTAAATAAGTTTCGTAAGAGATATTAGCTTTATCAGTTGAAAATAATCCTTGTCTATCAAAATACACACAGGCAATCACTTTATCAATACTTTATCATTTATTGTTATTTATTACTCTTCTTTATCCGTCAATTCTCTGTCACTATCGGTGCCTAGGCTCGCCTAGGACTTTACCGACATGCCAATTAAGGATTACTGTCGTACCCGATCAGGCCATTCTTGTCATGCCAATTCAGGACTTACTGACCTGCCTGTTCGAGCATACTTTATCACTTTATCACTGGTGAGGGCACAACGAATGCAGCCCTCCTTTATCAATTTGCTTGCAAGGCTTTACTTTATCACTTTATCAAGGTACACGTTATGGGCCCAATAACAATTCTTTAAGTTTCACTTATATCTTTAGTTTTCACATACACTTAACACATAATAAAAAGCAAACTGTTAGTCTAAGCATTCATATTTCATCAATAATGAGAGATAAACTAGATAACTGACCCTCCGCGGGACAGCGGGGGTTCGGGGGCGGCAGCCCCTGATAGCGGGGTTCTAGGGGCGGCAGCCCCTAGTGGGGTCCAAGGGGCAACGCCCCTGGCTGGGGCCGGGCTGCCAGGTCAGCGCGCCCGAAACCCTAAACCCTAAATCCTAAACCCTAAACCCTAAACCTAAACCTAAACCCTAAACACTGAACCCTAAACCCGAAAATTATTTTGAACTATTTAAATGGCACATTTTACTTTAGAAAATTTTATTTTCTCGATAAAAGGTCTTAAACACCGTTCTCATAAAAGTATGTATTTTAGTATGCATATCACCCCAAAACATTGAAAACGGGTAAAGGAGGGGTCTAGAACTCACCTGAACATGTCCAATAGCTTAGATTCTAAGTCACCTAAGCTATAGCCTGAATACTCTAGCTGCACGAAAGGTAATATGCAAAAACGTCATTTTCTTCATAGTATCGCCCATAGTTTCGCTAAAGCGAAACTGCAGTTTTGCTGCCAGTTTCGCTGGGCAGCACTTCTGCTAGTTTCGCTAGACAGATTCGCTACCTTGAGCACCCAACTCTCGTTGGAATTTCCTAGTTTCGCAAAGTCTATAGGTCAGTCTGGGTCTTAGCGAGATTACCGGCGAAACAGTAGTTTCGCGGGAATTTCTCCTAGTCTCGTTGAACCAATGTGCAGTTTCGCTGGTTAAATGCTTAAATTCGCTGGATCGCGACCCAGTTTCGCTGGATGAACAGAAACTCAGATCCAGCCCGTTTTTAACCCAAAATCTTAACTTTTTACATCCAAATCCTTAGTTTACCTTCCATGAAACCAAATCTAAGCTTTTTACACGTTTTCATACGTAAAAATTCGACCTTTATGTGTTTCTTTAAACTTTTCAAAACCCCAAAACCCTAGAATCCGGGTTTGATCTACAGAGGGCCTTAGAGGTCGATTCTTACCTTGTTTTGTTGCTCTTTCCTTGTGTTTTGATGCTCCAATCTACCAGAACTTCAATCCTTCCAACCTTCAAGCTCCAAATCTTGAATTTCTTCACTTTCTCTCTCTACTTTCTCTCTCTATGAATTTAGTGGCTAGGGTTGAAATGTGATGGAATGGGACTGATTATGCATGCTTAAGGGCTGATTAGGGCCCTTAAACCCACCAAGTCTAGCCCATTAAGGCTAATTTGATCCATAGCCCACTAATTTACCCCTTTATTTCTTAAATTAACCCTTAAAAGCCCATTATCAAATGGCTCGTTTCGGGAAATTTCGGGGCGTTACATTATTGTTGTCACACGATTGCATATTTTTCACTAATAATTTAACCTTTAAATCCAGTCACAAGTATTCCACTGATGCGGTAGATCCACACTGGAGGAAGCTTGATTTCGAGCCAGCGTACGTCGCGCCGCCTGAACCCGACTACGATGTGAAATTTGATGACTTGATACAAAAGGTTATGTCGTCTCCCAATCCTCAAGTAAAGAAAAAATTGTTTAACAAAATATTTGACTCTTTGTTTAAGAGCAAATCAAAAGTTAAAGAACCTGAGGTGCGTCATGACCGACGTGGTCATCCAAATATTAAGGAGCAACAAAGAAGAGCGGACTCCAATACATCACAGTATGAGGCTGCTAGACACAGCTCCTATACTTCCTCATAACAAACTATGCCTGACCCGGCGAGGCATAGCTCATATACCCCTCCGTTTAAATGCCCAACGACCGTTCTAATCAGGCAAAGGCTGCTTCAAATGTACCGATTACGGGAGCTGCCCTAGGGTTTTCCTTTAATATTGAAACCAAAGGACGTGATAAAAGTTATGAAGTTTAAGGATCAGCTGCCCCAATGGATTCACCGATACGTTTCGACTATAAAAGATGTGTGGCCTGATGGTAACTGTGGTTTTCGGGCGATCGCGGTGGCTTTAGGGAAAAAACAAAATGAATGGGAATGGGTTAGGTGTCAAATGTTGTCGGAGATGGACAGAAACATATGGTATTGGCGGAGCAATTTGAACCGCGAGATGCCTGGCTATTATGATTCTGTTCGTAATAGCTTAAATTGGTTTGGCACGACTCAACCCGCACCCGATACGCATTGGCTAACTTTTCCGGCCCATGGACTCGTAACTGCGGAAACATTCAGTTGTATTGTGCATCTTA